>JAJOOS010004426.1:0-79204 GCA_029582725.1 Solanum chiquidenum
TACATTGATGACCTACTCGATTGTCATACTAATCATGTTTTAGAAGCTCTTTCTCAAAACTCATCTTAACTTTCTCAAAAACTCGGTTTAAAACTCAAGTGTTGTCTTAAAAACAACTTCTCAAGATTTATAACTCAAAATAGGGTTTATGCTGAAATATACTGATAATGTGGCGTTCAAAACTGGAGCATGTATATCTGAATAACTGAAATATCTTACCTAGCATGTGTAATTCATGAACTAAAGAAATGCATAGCTAGGGTTCTGAAATTCATACAATAAACTGAGTACAAACATGATAATCTGATTTGGAACATTTAAATAACTAATTCATGATGATCTGTTGAAATTCTAGAAACCCTAGGTCTGTTTATAATCATGGAATCAAGAATCTGACTGAATTCTAAGGACCTAATGGGCGGAAGGAACCCACTAGTGAAATCCCACATACCTGGTGACGAATTCAACGAAGAAATCCTTCGATTTCAGGACTGGAACTGGAGGAAACTTGTTACATTTTTGAACTAGGGTTCTTGACCTCCTTCTCCTCTTAGCGTTCTATTTTTTCTAAGTTTTGAAGAATGATCTGACTTAGATAAGTTCTAGTTATGTTTCTAGGCTTAAACTGACTAAAACCTCATGATTTAGGATCTAAACGACGTATCTTAGGGGTTAAATGAAATAGGAAAAGACTAAAAGACCCCTGTCTTAACTACTGTCGGAGTGATCGACGGATTGGACCTATGGGCCGTAGGTCAATCTATGGTCCGTAGATTGGGTCCGTAAGTCAGGCCTTCTCGACAGGCCATCACTAAAACGAGCATAATTTTTTACTCGGAGGTCGGATTTTAGCAAACTCAGTGGTATTGGAAAGAGGATTCAATTATTTATCATATCATAGGTCATGGAACACATAATTCCTTTTGTGCTAAGAGTTATGACCATTTGAAGTTGACCCAATCAACAAATTTCATCTAACTCGCCGCTGACCCTCATCTACAGTCAGACCTACGGACCGTGGATCGAACGACGGTCCGTGCTGGACGACCGTAGTTCATGTCAGAGGCTGGGTAAAGGAGTCTTGATCCATGGACATAAACCACGGACTGTTGTTTGACCTACTGACCGTAAGTCTGTCTGTGGGTCGAGACTTAGCCAATTTTCTGAGCTGGGTTTTGGGAGGGACTACAGTGGTGAACCACGGACCACCAACACGGACTGTGGTCTGACCTATGGTTCGTGGATGGCAACCATGGGTTGCACCTGCAACTTCTCAAAGTCTGCATTTTGGTCTATCTAGGATACGAGGTGTTACATTATCTCCCCCTTGGGACCATTCATCCTCAAATGAAGACTCAACTAGATGAAATGGAGGGAGAGGACTGCAATCCCTACCACTAAACACAGGGAACTGAATTTCTGACTGAACTGAATTCCAAGAACATGCAAATACGCTGATAATGCAAGTACAAACTGAAGGAACATGATTCTAAGACTGAATTTACGCATGAATGACTGAAAAACTAAAGAGGAACTATTACCTCATGATGAAGTGGAATCGAAAGGAAAGAGGTGAGGGTACTTGGACTTCATGGTTGTTTCTGCTTGCCAAGTAGCTCCCTCTACGGACCGACTCCTCCACAAAACCTTGACTGAAACAACTTCTTTGTTTCTCAACCTTCGAACCTGACGATCAAGGCTTTCAACTGGTACTTCTTCATAAGTGATACTATCCTTCACAACCACACTTTCTAAAGGTACAATAGATGTTGGATCATCCACACACTTCTTCAATAGCGAAATGTGAAAAACTGGATGCACTGTTGCTAGTGCAGTTGGCAACTCTAACTCATACGCCACTCTACCAATCCTTTTCAAGATCTTGTAAGGGCCTACACATCTAAGACTGAGCTTCCCTTTCTTTCCAAATCTCATCACCCCTTTCATAGGCAACACTTTTAGAAAAACCCAATCATCAACTTGGAACTCTAGTTCCCTTCTCCTTACATCTGCATAAGATTTCTAGCGACTATGGGTTGTCTTAAGTCTATCTCTAATGAGTGGCACTTTCTCCATAAATTCATGAACTGAATCTGGCCTTATCAAGGTTGCTTCACATCCACCCAAGGAACACATAAGCAACCATCTCCCCCTTAGGAGAAAACCTCTACTTTCTGTTGTTGAACTGCACCTTCTGACTAAAATAATATAGGATCATTGTCATGTTTCCCTTAAACTCCGCTACCAATGAAGGTTCTGATCTATTCTGGACTATCACACCACCATCTGATGTGTTAGTAAGACTAATTCCTAAGAGAGCAAGCCGATGAACATCTTTTTCTACTTCCTTCCTTTTTTTCTCAATATGTGTTACACCACCCTCTAGATTCACCTCTTTCTAGACCTAATGTAAGATATAATTGACATATAGGCACTGATCTACTACCTTTCTATTCTAAGACTGGCTCGTTTGGAAATTGGAACTGAACAACCCGAATTCTACAATCGATTGAGGTTTGACAGGCCTTCACTAAAACAAGCATAACTTTTTACTCGGAGGTCGGATTTTAGCAAACTCGGTGGAGTTGGAAAGAGGATTCAATTATATATCATATCATAGGTTATAGGACACATAATTCCTTTTGTGCTAAGTGTTATGACTATTTGAAGTTGACCCAATCAATAATTCTCATCTAACTGGTTGCTGACCTTCATCAACGGTCAGACCTACGGATCGTGGATCAAACGATGGTCCGTGCTGGCCGACCATAGTTCATGTCAGAGGTTAGGTAAAGGTGTCTTGATCCACGGACACGAACCATGGACCGTGGTCTTACCTACGGACCGTAGGTCTGTCCGTGGGTCGAGACTTAGCCAATTTTTTGAGCTGGGTTTTGGGAGGGGGTACAGTGGTGAACAACGGACCACCAGCACGAACCGTGGTCTGACCTATGGTTCATGGATGGCAACTGTGTGTTGCACCTGCAACTTCTCAAAGTCTGCATTTTGGTCTATCTAGGATACGGGGTGTTTCACTTCCTTTGACACATCACTTTTCATTTTTTCTTCTTTTTCCGAACTTACTAACTATGTAATGTGACTTGAACAGACTTAAATTTACCTTGTTTGTTTGACTGTCACTGTTTATTTTTTTCTCCTTTATTCATTATGTGACTACTAACTAATTTAATGTGACTTGTTAAATTCTTTAAGACTTACTTATGCTTTAAGACTTAAATAATTCACTTAGATTATCTGTTAAATGCTTCCTTTGACGGTCACTTTTTATATTTATTCTTATTTCCTAATATGATTAATTACAAACGAACTAACTAACTAACCTTATGCTTTAAGACTTAAATAATTCACTTGGCTTACTAATGTGACTTACTAACTAACTAACTTACTTATTTATGTGGCTTACTAATGTGAATGACTTATGTTACTTACTAGCTAACTGACTTATGTTACTTAATAACTAACTAACTTACTTACTTATTTCCTAATGTAACTTATTTATGTGACTTACTAATGTGACTGACTTATGTTACTTACTAGCTAACTGACTTATGTGACTTGATAACTAATTAACATACTTCTTTCCTAATGTAACTTAATTATGTGACTGACTTATGTTATTTCCTAAATCTTTGTATGTTATTAACATGGTTGAAGTTACCATATACTTTCATCATGGTGGTGAGTGGCTTACCAATTCAGAACAACATTATGATAAAAGATGGGTTCATTATTGGAGATACTATGGTCTTGATCTTATATCTTTTTTTACTTAGTCCATGAGTACACACAGATAATTTAGGTTTTGTTGCTGTGCAACAACTTATTGTACTTGCTCCTTCTGGAAAATATTTTTAAATAGTAGGTGATAAAGGAGCTAGAACCTTATCATCTTTTATCTTTAGTGATTATAAGTCCATTCATTTATTTACTACGGATGACTGTTAATTATGATGTACTTGATATTTTCATGCATGATGGATTATTTTTACTTTTAGCAATTGTTAATGAAGGCACAGACTATAGTGAAAGTGAAAATGACAATGATAATGGGATGGTGTTTAGTTGTTCAGATTGTGCTACTGATGAATTGGAAATTTTAGTTACTCAAAAAAGAGGAATATTACTGATGGTTTGCAAGATTATAAGGAGATTGTTAAGGGTATGACCTTCAAGGACATAGTTGAAGGAAAACAATTTTGCAAACTTTATGTTATGGCTAAGAAGGTAGAACAGGTTGTGGTGAAGAGTGATAAAAAATTGAGATATAAATGTGGTACTGAAGGTTGTCTATTTTTATGTCTAATTTATGGGGATCTGACCACTCCTGTTGTTAGTGTCAAAACACTAGTAGATCATATAGAGTGTGGAATAGTATATGACAACTCTGTAGTAAATGACTCAACAATAATTCACTATTTTAAGGAGAAATTGCAAACTGACCCTAAGTACAAGGTCAAAGAAATGAAGGTTGACTTACATAGAGTGTTTGATTTAAATGTAAGTGAAGCAAAGTTCAAGAGAATAAAAAGGGAGATACTAGAGACTTTGTATGGTAGCTTTGTAGACTCTTACAATAAACTAGAGGGTTATGCTATTGAATTGAAAAGTTTCAATCTAGGGTCTAACAGTGTGATAGATTTGTTTAAAGAGGCACTATCTACTCGCAAAAGAAAATTTCTTAGGGTGTATATATGCTTCAAGGCAATGAAGCTGGGTTTTAAGTCAGGGTTAAAACCATTTATTGGGTTAGATGGTACATTCCTTGGAGGAAAAGCTAAGGGACAAATTGTAACACCCCAGAAAAATATTTTGAACTAAGACTCAAACCGTTCTTCGTAGTAAGTGAGATTTTACCAAGGAATTAAAAGTTTCTTAACTGTTAAGGTCACTAGATGTAGCACCTTTAGTTCCAAAAAGAACTAAATGGGAAATAGCAAAATCTGAAATTTTGCAAGTAATGCTTAAGTATTGAGTTTTGGGTCAACTTTAAAAAACCCTAACTCTCAGTACAAGATGAGTTAGGTGTGCCATAAGATGGAAAATGAAAGGTCTTTGAATTATCTTTCCAACACCACTAAATTTTCTAAGTTTCGAGTTCGTATGAGTGAGATATAACCTTTTGAATTTAAGTTGTCCAGTTAGGAAACTTACCCGAAAATTGTGAGGGGTATTTTGGTGTTTTCCTTGCCAAATCAGATTTAATTCATTTTTATTAAGGTTTTAAGGGTCTAATCCTATTAGGTTCACTTTTATAATCTTAATATATGCCTAGGGTTTTAGTTGAGAGTTCAAGAAGAGAAAAGCGGGAAAAAAAAGAAAAGGATCAAGGCGTTCGTCGAGGTTCTTGAGTTTTGTTGCAGATTTTCGCCATGGGTTTGATCCCTAAGAGGTATGTAAGCTACCATAGTGTTGGGTTTGTACACCCACATGCCAATCATGAGTTTCTTTTGCGAATCTATCCTTAAATATTGAGAAATTTAATTTCTTGATGAGTTCTTGATAAGTGTTCTCGAAGTTTCCTTATCGATTAAGTTTTGATGTAAGATTCTACTTGGGTCAACTTCAAACGACCATATGTATTATAATATAAAGAGTTACGTGAGCTATAACCTATTAAATTAAAGGTATTTGAATCTACTTTTCAATGCCACCAATTTCGCCTCAATCCAATTTCTGAGTAAAAATTATGACTATTTTCGTAGTCTATACAGTGTTGTTACGAATTTAGCCGACGGGAAAATATTTAAAAAGGTTGTTTTTATTTTTTTACGTCCAAGAAAACTCTGAACGAATTTCTTGACTAAGAAAAGGCTCAAAACAATTAGATTTTCATGTTTTAATCAATCATTCGTTTCTCTCTCAAACCCTAGGGCAAAATCCTAAGGAAAAATCAAAGTAGAAGACTCCATTCAAAATTCTTTCAATCTTTTTTTAAGATTCTTCTTCAAGATAAGTCTTTCTCCAAGAATTCCATTTTTTCAACTCAAAATCCTCCATACAATTATGAATCACTAATGAAAATCATAATTCTTGTCCATAGAAATTTCAAGAAACTAATTCAAGAATCTCAAGAAAGGTTTTCTTGATCGTTTACCTTCAAGCTAGAGTTTCAAGGCTTTTAACCAAGTTCTCCTTCAAGATTCTTCAAGAACCTTGTTCTTCCAGGTATGTAAGGCTATCATAGTGTTGGACTAGTTCGTCCTCACGCCCTACATCTACTTTCAGATCAGTAAAAGAGTAATCTAAGATACTTTCCCTAGATTTGAGTATTCTTGATATAAGTGATTTTGAGTTCTTGAGTTCATGTTTCTTTTAAAAGTTCAATTCCTAATTATCAAATTTATATATTGCTATTGAGATCCTTCATATCATGAATCATAACTCTTGAATTCATAATTCAAATTCAAGAAAGAGTTAAGAGTAGAGTTCAAGAAAGTCTTTGAGTTCAATTGTGAATCATTTGAGATCAACTGTCGCTTTGAGCTAAGTTTTGAGGAAGTAAGTATGAGAATGAGAAGAGTAGTATACTTGAGTTCCATATTGTTATTTAGACCCTTGAATTGAGTAGTTCATTCCCATAATTCCGCATGAACCCTTCGAGGCGAACATTCTTGAAATGAGTAGTATCATTGAAGTTCTTGAGTTCCAAGTATTGAGTTTTGTCTATGGTTATTGAAAACCTTGAATTGAGTCGTTTACGTCCATAATTCGGCATGAATTCTATTTTAAAAAGTCTTTTGCAAATGCTTTAAGCTTGTTTTAAGACTTGAGTTTTGAGTTGAGTAAATAGTAAAGAGTGAAGTTCTTTTCTTCAAAAGAGTATATAAGGACTATATATTCCCAAACACTAAATGTTCTCACATTTAAACAAGAAAGGAAACACTGATTTCCAACATAGACATTGAGCTAGTTTTTCAGTAAAAAGTAAATGCTTTCATATTTAAGCAAGTGAGAAAACACTGATTTCCTAGAGAGCTTTAGGGCAAGTTTTTGAGTAATTATCTCAAACCACATAAAAAGTTATGTTTTTAAACATATGAGCTAGTTACATTTTTGGGAGTAGTATTGAGCACCAATATGAGGGAGAGTTCAGACAACTCACAGCCCCCATAAACCATGTAGCCAATGTGGGTAGAAAGAGTCATACTTTTTAGATGATTTCTTAATGTTTTTTATCATAGACTGGTGGATCCACTTAGTAGTTAGGTTTTATACCCCTGGCAAGGTATAGGAAGGCCCTTGCAGCTTGAGGCAAAACATTGTATCATCACATAGCTCATAAGTGATGGTTGTCGGTTAGAGAAACTCCTACAAAGATATTTGTATTTTTATATACACGGAGTTTACTTGTATTTTCATATACAAACAGAGTTTATATTTTATTCTTGCATACAAACTGAGTATATTATATTTTTAAATACATTGAGTTGCTTTCTACTATTTTAAAAGCTTTTCATATATTGCATCTATTATTGTTGTTTATATTGAGTTGAGTATCCATAGTTGAGTATCCAGAGTTTGAGTATCGAGTGTCTTATTATTGAGTTGAGCCTTATTTCACTGAGTTGAATATCTTATTATTGAGTTGAGCCTCATTTCACTGAGTTGAATATTTTATCTTTGAATGGAGTATCTTATTCCTGAGTTTAGTTAGTTGAGTACGTTGAGAAGAGGTAAATATGTTTCCTTTTTATCAAGTTCAGTCTTATGTTATGCTATAGAATTCCCCTTACATGCTCGTACATTCCATGTACTGAGTCATTTGGCCTGCATCATTTCATGATGCAGATACAGGTATTCAGGGTCATCAACAGGTGCTTCGTTGATACCACATGCAGTTCGGGTTAGCTATGGTGAGCTTCCTTATTTTCGGAGGGTTCTACTTGTACTTTCAGATATATCAGTTGTTAGGATGTCGTCAGTCTTGTCCTGACTTCCATCTTTGTCATTAGAGGCTTCATAGATAGACAATAGAGTTTCAGAAGTTTGTTAATTTATTTTGTTAAATGTTTTAAAGACTTAGGTTGCCTATTTTATGGCGAGTTGAATATATTATTTTTATTAGGAGTTATTCATTTGAGTTAAATATTTGTAATTGAGTTCAATGAATTTTATTCAGTTTTTAAGCTTTATATGCTTGAGTTAGTCTTCCGCTTGTAGTCAGCCAGGATGAGGGTTCGCTTGGGGACCAACAATGGTTCTCGAGTGCTGGCCACATCTAGGGTGTAGGCTCGGGTCGTGACACAAATATTGGTTGATTTTGCTCAAGAAAATAATAACTCTTTCTACCTTCTAGCTTGGGTTGTGGTAGATAAAGAGACTAAAAGTACTTAGACATGATCATGAGACATTTGCAACATTCACTTGAACTTCAGAATGGTGAAGGTTTGACATTCATATCAAATATGCAAAAGGAAATATTATACTACTAAGTTGCGATTTATTTACCTTTATTTAATACTATTATTTTATTAATTTAGTTGTTTTTATTTGATACTCAGAGGCTTCTTGATGCAGTAAGGAAAGTTTTACTTGAAGCACATCAAAGATATTGTGCAAGACATATTGAGGCAAATTGGTGCAAAAGATGGGGTAAAGGTGAGCTGAAAAAGTTGTTATGGTGGGTTGCAAGGTCCTCATTTTCTGAGGAGTTTGAGGACCAACTTCAAGAGATCAAGGAAGTTGATGAAGAGGTTGGACAAGATTTAGTATCCTCCCAAAACATGGTGCAAAGCTGTCATGACCCAAGGGTACACCCTAGATGTAACATGACGTATAGGACTCCGAGAAGCCCCATTCAAGACACTTATCATTCATAACATAAGAAATAAAACATAAGAAGTAAATACAACATTTCCAGTCCAATAGTTTTCAAAATTATAAAGCGGAAGTCTAGACATCTTGTCTCAATAGTCATCTAATACAATAGAATGAAATTGGGCCCACCTAGCCTATACATCATGTCCAAAACTGAAAGTAAGACAGAAACTAAAACAATGAAAGTTTGTCCTCGAAGCATGAGGACTCACCAGAGCTCAGAAATCAACCTCAAGCCACGAAATTGAGAACCCTGAATATCGGACCCTACATTTGGGAAAAATGTAGGCAAGAGTATGCGTTAGTACAAAACAATGTACCAAGTATGATACCCATGTATAAAATATTTAAATCATGCTAAAAAGGGAAATTTTCATAAGTATGCAATGATCAAGCTAAAACATGTATTTTGAGAGTTAGAAACCGTAAGTCATAAAACCATGATCAATGCAAGTATTGTCATCCTTGAGCACATGAGACATACTTCATGAAGTAACCTTAGTTCATGATTATTGTGGGAATGAGCCTTAACCAACATAGAGACCATGTGAGCTATAATATGATCCCCCGGTGTCTGCCACACCGAAAAGGGTTGTCCTACTTATCAAGGTAAAACCATGAATCTGAACAAAAGTGGATCCACTAGCTAATGTTTATCTAGACAATCATCTTATGGGGGAACATAGGTAAGGGATAAAGAGATTGCTTCTAGAAACCCATGTTCTACTGACGTGAGGGCTTCCATCTCAATGTCCTCTCAGTGCTAAGCATGATTCCTACGAAATAGTCATTTCTTACTTGTTCGTATTATCCATGAAATGGCATATTATTTTTCCAATCCAAGCTAATTCATAAGTCAACTATGGAAAGGTACCATTAAGTATCCAATACAAGCTAGGTTTCATTATGATAGCTCCTTGTCTTTGATTCATTTAGGTGAGAAGACCTTTCAATATTATTTTGTGAGAAAACATTTCACAATCATGCTTTAATGTGTTTATTAGAAATCCTTTCAACAAGACAATATAAATCATCATCAATGATACTTTACTCTCAAAGCATCCTTAAAATATTTTCATAATTCTCATTATAACATGCATAATCTCATAATTCACCTTTCAAGGCTCAAAATCTACTTTCAATCACCACATCTAGCAATCAAGGATTAGATATGGATTTTATCATAACTTCATGTGATTCTATCACTTCATGCTTTATTTCATAAAACTCTTCATTCATAAACAAAGACCCACATCATATCATCATAATTGGAAAATATGGGATTTACATGGGTTGATGGGGAAACATCATAAAAATCATAGTATATCATCAATTCATGTATAATAGAACATAATTCAATCATTTAAATCAACTTTGAAGAGAACCAATATCAAATGAAGAAATCCCTAACTAACTTGGGGAATTCTAACTTTGAAAATAGGAGAATTTGGGAACTCTATGGATGGAAGGAATCCATGAATGAAAACTATCATACCTTACTATCAAAGCCCAAAGAAATTGAAGAATGTAAGCTTGCTCTTGAACCCTATCTTGAATCTCCTTCTTCTTCAAGTTTCTAGAGAGAGAAATATTTTAGAGAGGAAGGACTTGATTTCTTTTGGTGAATTTAAGAGAATGACTTGAATGGGTAAGTTTTGGAGTTAAAATAATTTATATAGGGGTCCTAGGCATGGGTAAAACGACGTAGTATTAAGTTAAAACAATTGGGAAAAGACCCAATAACCCTTGACTTAAAAACTGCCAAATTCCACCTACTATAGGACCGATGGACTGTCGTTTGGACTACAGTCCGTCGACTGGGTCCTTCGATCATGGTCTTCCCGATAGCACTTCACTAAAACGAGCATAACTTTTTACTTGAGGCTTGGATTTTAGCAAACTCGGTGGCGTTGAAAAGAGGATTCAATTATCGTTAATTTGATAGGTCATGGGACACCTAATTCATTTTGTGCTAAAATATATGACCATTTGAAGTTGACCTAACAACCCTTTCTTTCAAAATAATTGTCGTTGTCAACGACAATGGTGAACCACGGTGTGTGGCTCAACCTACGGACCATCCTATTCATCCGTCGTTGACTTCAGAGACACAATTATTGGTCCACCAATGATGGACCCCCTTCCTATAAGTCGTGGTTCAGTCTACGGACCATAGGTCATGGTATGTGTTCTCGACTTCTGACTCTGAATTCTTTCTAAGTCTGGGACTCACTTACGAAACCTATCTACGAGTCGTGGAATGGATGATGGGCCGTCCTGGTGAAGTGTTACAAAGTACTGAAACTAGATATCTTTGGAAAAATCCAACTTGTGGACCACACCACCATCGACGGACCATCGTCCCACCTATGGACCGTAGATGGTGTCGTTGGTCTTGACACTAGGTTTGAGAAAAAATTGAAATTTTCTTGCCTTATTGAATCTGGGGTGTTACATTATCTCCCCTTTGGGATCATTCGTCCTCGAATAAGATTCTAGACATCACTAGAGGAAAAAGACTCTAAATTAGCAGCCCATCATGCATGTAACTTCATCAAAATGCACACAACCAAGGAGGAATATCGACTCCAAGTTAAAGCATATTTGAAACATCATAAAGAAGATAGGAACTAGACCTAGCAGCCCAACATGATTGCAATCTTATAAATGTATCTATCCAAAGAGGAAACTTCATCTCCAAGCTAAAGCATACTCATACCTCCATATCATGAAATTCACATGCAACTCATACTCAAATATACATATCCTAGGAGGAAACATCAACTCCAAGCCAAAGCATGTTCAAAACATCATATCATGAAGTCTATATGCAATTCATACTCATGCACATAAACATGTAGAAATCAATCAAATTGACTCAATTTCCCAAAACTTAAGCTTTTTATGAACATTCGTAAATAAGGAAATCATGAAAACATTTAAGACACATAACGCCAAAAGAATAAACCAAGAGGAACTCAATACCTCAAGATAAAGTAGGAGTAGAAGGAAAAAGAGATAGGGATACTATGAAGTCACATCGCCTCCAAACTTTCACCCAACAAACCATAACAAGGAACTCTTCCAAAACCAACATAATTCTACTCACATATCAACCATGAAGCACACTATCTCCCCCTTGGGAGTAACCCCACTAGTTTTTTCAAATCCATCTCCCTCAATATAACCATAACACCAATGTCTTAACAACCACTAACCTATTGATATAAGTAAACACTTAAGAAGTTTCCACAAGGATTTTAAGGACTACTCCAAACACAATCTCCATACATGGAGTCTTACCCTATCCAACAAAATATTCAACATCAAGCAATACATAACCTAAAGCTAAAAGACCTTAACATACCAATTACCGCATCTGTGGAACCCTCATGATCTTATCGAGTTTAAACTTGCTTACCTTCTCCCTTAGAAGTAAGAATTGGCCAATCTCTTTACTTGTGACCACTCTTTCCACAACTAAAGCAAGCATTGGAACCGGCAAGACATTTAGCCTTATGTCTTCTCCCATACTCCCTATGTTCGGGCCACATTTGCTCACTACCACCCTTACCTTGAGAACGATTACCTCTATCAGACCTTGAATGTGAAGACTCACCATCATCCCTTCTTGCCCTCTTTGAATCCCTAGTTTTCTCCTAGAGCTTTTTTTTTTCTATTTGTTAAGCATGTATCATCAACCGGGAAACATCCATCTCCTTAACAAGCATGGCAGTTAGGCATTCTTTGACCACTAAGTAGGAAGCACCCGACACAAACTTACTCATCCTTGCCCTTGGATCAACAACCATAGTTGGAGCATATTTAGACAATTGCGTAAATCTCAAAGCATACTCATTTCCACTCATATCCCCTTAGCGAAGATTAATGAACTCAAGTACCTTTGCCTCTCTTATCTTAATGGGAATGAACCTATCAAGAAAAGCAACCTTAAATATCTCCCAATCAAGAGGACCCTCATCTAATGCCCTCTCCTCTTTCCACTGGTTGAACCAAACTTGAGCAACACCCTTAAGTTGATAAGCAGCCAATTCCACATTTTCTATCAGCGTCACTCTCATGATCATTAACACCTTATACACCTCATCAATGAACTCTTAAGGATCTTCCTCAACATTAGACCCATGAAATTCCGGAGGATTCATTCAAATAAAGTCCATCATCCTTGTTTATGTCGTACCCACCCTTGGGTTCACGGGATCCACCACCTCTCTATTTTATTGAGCCATCATAGCTTGGACCAATGCATCAAATGCGGCTCAAAACTCATCATTAGTCACTTCTTCGGCCAAAGAGTTGACCGGCACTTGGGGAACCGCTTGTCTCACATTCTCATGAACATTTCTATTCCTTCTCATGGGATTTCTTTGTAGAGGAATATTCTGAAAAGCATAAATAGGGGTTAGGAGAGTAAGACACCTAGAGTTACACTTTATCGCACGACTTTAGAGTAATGAAATAAGTGGAGTTTCCAAATCATCTTGTAGCCTGTTATTCATAAATGTGGCGCGCTTAACACTCATAAACAAGACTCTACTAAATGTGGTTTATGAGACATCTTAGGACCATTCTAAACCTTGTGCTCTGATTACCATATTTTTCATAACCTAGGGGTACACCCTAGATGCAACATGGCGTATAGGACCTCGAGAGGCTCCATACAAGACACTTAGAATTCATAACATAAGAAATAGAACATAAGAAGTAAAGACAACATTTCAAGTACAATAGTTTTCAAAATTATAAAGCGAAAGTCTAGACTTCTTGTCTCAATAGTCATCTAATACAATAGAATGAAATTGGGCCTAGCCCATACATCATGTCCAAAATTGAAAGTAAGACAGAAACTAAAATAATGAAAGTTTTTCCTCGAAGCAGGACTCACCAAAGCTCAGAAATCAACCTTTAGCCACAAAATTGAGAACCCTAAATATCGGACCCTACATTTGGGAAAAATGTAGGCAAGAGTATGCGTTAGTACAAAATAATGTACCAAGTATGATAGCCATGCATAAAACATTTAAATCATGCTAAAAAGGGAAATTTTCATAAGTATGCAATGATCAAGCAAATATATGTATTTTGAAAATTAGAAGCCATGTCATAAAACCATGATCAATGCAAGTAATGTCATCCTTGAGCACATAAGAGATACTTCTTGAAGTAACCTTAGTTCATTATTATTGTGGGAATGAGCCTTAACCGACATAGAGACCATGTGAGCTATAACATGATCCCCCGATGTCTCCCACACCAAAAAGGGTTGTCTTATATGCCAAGGTAGAACCATGAATCTAAGCTAAAGTGGATCCACTAGCTAATGTCTATCTAGACAATCATTCTATGGGGCACATAGGTAAGGGACAAAGAGATTGCTTCTAGAAACCCAGGCTCTACTGACGTGAGGGATTCCATCTCAATGTCCTCTCGGTGCTAAGCATGATTCCCACGGGATAGTCATTTCTTACTTAATCTTATTATCCATAGAAGGGAATGTCATCTTGATAATACAAGCTAAGTCAAAAATCATCCATGGAAAGGTACCATTAAGTATCCAATCTAAGCTAGGTTTCATTAGGATAGCTCCTTGTCTTTGATTCATTTAGGTGAGAAAACCTTTCCACCTTAGAATCCTTATTTTGTGAGAAAATCTTCCACAATCATGCTTTAATGTGTTTATTAGAAATCCTTTCAACAACACAACATAAATCATCATCATTGATACTTTACTCTCAAAGCATCCTTAAAACATTTTCATAATTCTCATTATAACATGCATAATCTCATAATTCACATTTCTAGGCTCAAAATATACTTTCAATCACCACATCTAGAAATCAAGGATTAGATATGGATTTCATCATAAATTATTCTATCACTTCATGCTTTATTTCATAAAACTCTTCATTCATAAACAAAGACCCACATCATATCATCATAATTGAAAAAAATGGAATTGACATGTGTTCATGGGGAAATATCATATCATCAATTCATACATAATAGAACATAATTCAATCATTTAAATCAACTTTGAAGAGAACCCATGACAATTGAAGAAAACCCTATCTAACTTGGGGAATTCGAACTTTGAAAATAAGAGAATTTCGGAACTCCATTGATGAAAACAATCATACCTTACTATCAAAGCCCAAAGAAATTGAATAATCGAAGATTTCTCTTAAACTCTAACTTGAATCTCCTTCTTCTTCAAGTTTCTAGAGAGAGAAATATTTGGGGAAGGAGAACTTGATTTCTTTTGGTGAATTTAAGAGAATGACTTGAATGAGTATGTATTGGGGTTAAAATCACTTATATATGGGTCCTAGGCATGGATAAAATGATGTAGTATTGACTTAAAACAATTGGGAAAATACCCAATAAGCCTTAACTAAAATACTGTTGAATTCCACCTACTACAGGACTGACGGACTGTCGTTTGGACTACCGTCCGTCAACTTGGTCCGTCGGTCAAGGTTTGCCTGATAGCACTTCACTAAAATGAGCATAACTTTTTTACTCGAGGCTTGGATTTTAGCAAACTTGGTGGCATTGGACAGAGAATTCAATTACCGTTAATTTGATAGGTCGTGGGACACCTAATTCATTTTGTGCTAAAATATATGACCATTTGAAATTGAACCAAAAAACCTTTCTTTCCAAATAATTGTCGTTGTCAATGAAGGTGGCGAACCACGGTCCGTGGCTCAACCTACGGACCGTCCTGTTCGCCTTTCGTTGACTTCAGAGACTCAATTATTGGTCCACTAATGACAGACCCCTTCCTACAGGCCGTGGTTTAGTCTACATACCGTAGGTCATCATTCTCGGCTTCTGACTCTACAATCTTTCTAAGTCTGGTACTCACCTATGAAACCTATCTACGACTTGTGGAATGGATGATGGGTTGTCCTGGTGAACCGTCACAAAGTACTAAAACTAGATATTTTTGGAAAAAATCCAACTTGTGGACCACGCCACCATTGACGGACCATTGTCCCACCTACGCACCGTAGATGGTATCGTTGGTCTTGACGCTAGGTTTGAGAAAAATTGAAATATTCTTACCTTATTGAATCTGGGGTGTTACAAAAGCCTATTTAGATATAGTGTGCAAAAATCAGGCTGTGGATAATAACTTTACAGAGTCCTTCAATGCTTGGATACTTGAAGCAAGATACAATCCAATTATTGGTATGTTGGAAGACACTAGGGTCAAAATAATGGAGAGGTCGGCAGCAAAAAAGGTTGTTGTGAGAAAGGTGAAAGATGATAGGCTTAGTCCCACAAATGAGTTGTTGTTTATTGAGTATTTGAAGATATCCAAAGTTTGAAAGGTGAGTGGCAAAGGGGATAATGTCAATGAGGTCATTGAAGGTGCAGACAGACACATTGTCAATTTAAAGGAGAAAAAATACACATGTAGAACATGGGATCTCACTGGAATTCCATGTCCTCGTGCAATTAAGGCCATGGAGCACAAGAAAATGATACCCAAGAATGAAATTGATTGGTATTAGAGTAAGCAGGCTGCCTGGGCAGTTTACAAACACAAGTTACAACTTGTTAGGGGAGAACCATTCGGGAAATGTGATCATTTTCATGCCATTGAACCACTAGAATTGGTAGAGCCGGTAGTCTGTGTTTTGGTACTACCGTATAGGCTGAGTGTGTCAGCTAAACCTATGTTTTTTTCTAGACTAAGTGAAGTATGACAAGTTTAATAGTTTGTGTTTTGTAAGGGACATTGATATTATATGACCAGCGTTTAAATGTTATGTATGGTGTCTTTGTTTAGCCTTTGTGCAAGTTTAATAGTGTCTATGTTTAGCCTTTGTGCAAGATTAGTAGTTTCCGTGTTAGCCTTTGTGCAAGTTTAATAGTGACTTTGTTTAGCCTTTGTGCAAGTCATGTAGAGTTTGTGCAAGATTAACTGTTAACTCTAATAAAATAGTTACATTCACTTGTGAGCATATTAACCGGTAGTCTAATATGATAGTTACATTAACTTGTGAACCTATTAATGCTAATAAATAGTGTTAATTTATAAATACCGATACAAAAGATGGTTGAAGCTCTAATACAAACGAACACTTGAAAATTACAGAAGAACACACATCCTTATGCTTACTTACACAACATCTAAATCACAAATATACACTAACACAATTCAAAAGATAAGATTATCTAATACAAACGAACACTTGAAAATTACATTCAAGACACATCTTCCTTATGCTTAAGGAACATCTAAATCACAAAAATACACTAACACAATTCAAAAGATAAGATTCTCTAACACAAAGGAAGACTTGAAAATAACTAACACTTGAAATTTACATTCAAGAACATATTTTCCTTATGCTTACACAACATCTAAATCACTAAATTAAATCACATGAAAATTGCAATAACAAATACCATAAACACAGACAATATACATAACATCTTCAACTTTGACACTTTCGGTTCCAAATTTCTTGATTTGTTTAGCTCGAAGTAGTTTAAACTATCAAAATTCTTCAATTTTTTCTTTAAGTTGTCTCCTATAATCGTAACAACATTCAATGACTCTCTCAAATTCTCTATTTTCAATGTAGCAACTTCAAATTTAGACTTGAGAAAATTTAGTTCAATGGAAGAATTTCCTCGAAAACTATCGTCCCACCTCCAAAATCTACAATTTTCAATCTGATCGAGAAAATAGAGAAGAACTCATAATCATACAAAATACAAGTAGAAATCATACAAATTTACATTTAGTGAAAAAAGTACCTCGGATTTAGAACATCTATAAAATTTTCTTCTAGGGTTCAATAGAGTCCTTGAAGTGAAACAACGAGCCATTTCACCCCAAAAACAAATCATTATCATGGAGTTACTAATTAAATCACAACTATTTTCAGACATGATTTAAGGTATGATTGAGGGAGACAACGAATCAATGAAGAATCAACTAAGAAAATATGAAATTTGTATAAGAATCGACAAAAAAGTTAAGAGAAATTGGTCGAAGAATCGAAGTAGTTTACGTCTGATGAACTAGGGTTTTAGTTTGATGAATGAAAAACTTGAGAGAAATGGGTTTCTTTTAGGTTCTTCGATAGATTAGTTAATCTGGGTAATGGGTCTATCGGGTGGGTTAAATGGGCAATGGGCGGGTATTTGAATTTTGGGTTAATTAATTGGTCAAACTGGGTTGAACCATTGGATTGCGCCACGTGTACCAAATAAGTCTTCCGTTAGAGTGAAGGGGATATATGCTCTAATTTTTGGATGGCAAGGGAACCAATGTCCAAAAAGTATGACAGAGGTTACTTGAATACCATTTATGATAGTTCGGGGGTATATTTTTCTTTTTTCCCTTTGTTTTATAAGGAGGGGTTCCTTCTTTTTGCAATAGTTTCATATTTGAGTCTCATTTCATCTTTATTTGCCCTATACTTGGCTTTCATTCATCCCTCCTTTCCACACACCCAACTTAGCCTTTTGGCCTAAGTTGCCTATTAAAACAGTACAATGCTTCAAAAAGATTTTTTGTTGATAAGGTAGGGATAACTTGGTTTAAGAGGCTTTTTTGGTTGTCAACAAATAAGTTAGGCTCAAATGGTGCCAAAATGGATTCATACCCTCACAAGGTAGTCACAAAGGCTTTATGGAAAATTGTGTTCCCTCTTTAAATTGTTGCCCAAGATCATGTCTCACATTCACCACGATTCATACAATTTGACTAACAAGACAAATTCTAGGACTCCACATTCATGCTTTTAAGTAAGACCTCACCACATATGGCACTTCGAAATACACTCATTTAGCACATCCCAGAAAGATCAAAAGCGTACGTGCGATGCTCATTCCAAGGCTCACATCAAAATGTAGCTTGCAAATAAAAGATTCATAGAGATCACTCAAATGTGTAACCACATCGATTTCATTGTTGCAACAACAACACAATGCATCATGCTTATCGTGAGTACTATTAAATACATCGATATTGAACACAATTGATCCCTCCAATTGTTATCAATGAAAATTTCAATCATTTCACGATTTAAACTCATAGGGGTTGCAACGTTAAGGGAGAACAAAACAGAAATAGAGAAGCAAGGTTTAACCCAAAAGAGTACTTAATATAAAGGAAAAGTACAACTACAACTGTTCAAAACTAAAAATAACAAAAATACAATCAAAAAAGGAATATTAGCACGAAAGCCCTCGCCCCACCAAAAATAGAATGTACTGTCCTCAATGCAAATCAAATAAAAATATAGGGAGGCTGAGATAAAGGGTCCCCCTAATAGTCTATGCCTATGGTACACTCTCATCTGACGTCTCGGGTGGTGAAGCCTAAAGAGGGATATTGATGCCCAACAAAAGGATCACTCGATGCAGCAGGGAAGGATCAACTGGGGTATCAGTGTTTGGTGGAGTAGTAGAGGTACGGCAGAGTCTGGAGTGACTCCACTAGACCCAACCTCTGATGTCTCTCGAAGAGATCTCTCTAGGGCTCCCTAAAGAATGACCTCCTCGGTCTCCTATAGCTCAGCCAGTATCTCAGCAATCTCATGCTCTTCAACCTACAACTCCTCCTTATCAATCTCCTCAGCCAATGTTGCTCTCGATTGCACACGCAAGTGTACGTGGTCGTGCAAGTAATATAATGGCTCTTAAAACAACCAGAGTATTGAACCCAAAGGATTTGTCGATTAACTATATTTACTAAATTATACTAGTCTAATTATTTATTTAAGAATGCCAAAAGAGTTTGATTTTTATTATAAAGAAAAGAATACAAGAATAAAATAATAAGATTACTTACAATGGTTGGAAAATTCCAGGGTTGCAACATGCATTAGATTTCATGTATCGTATCTCAGGAAATAAAATAATTTCGGTTATCAAGTTACTGATTTACAAGGTTAATTGTATGAGTCGGGTCTCTCGACCTCTAGTTGCCTACTCCAGTTAGTTGTCTAACTACATCGTTGAGCGGGGATACCAGGCCTAACTGGCGAGCATTTATATTTCATCATGTTTCGTAACCAAGCAAGTTGTTCATCCGGGAGTCACTCATGAACACACATCAACTCAATGGATGATCGAGATTTCTATATTCTCTAGTCTATCCACCCTCTCCTCTCTCAATTTGAAGAATAAACAATAGATTTATTTCTATGGTGATCAAGCATGAAATACTAAAATAAGAATATAAAAGTAACTTATAATGATAACCAAGAATTAATTCAAAACCTTTAATATTCAACAATCAGTCCATAGCTACAGCCCCAGAATAAGGGCGTTTAGCCACTAATTTCAAAGAAAAAAAGAAAAGAAAAAAACCCTAAAAAGTATTGACAACTTTATACTTGGATGCCCTATGATTGATCTCCCCAAATAATTATTTCTATGGACTATTTATAGATGTAGAAAATCTTATATTAAATAATTGAGTCCTAATAAATTGGGAAACCAAAACCAAAAGAAATTGAATTCTTTTTTTTTCGCGTGAACAACAGTGCGCTTCAATTGTTTCCGTTGTTGCTACCGTCAAAGACTGACACGTGGCAGCAGTCCTTCTGCAGTTAACATTCATCCTTCAATTGCAATTCATATATATAATATATTATTATATTCAATTTAATTCATTAAGTTGTCTATTTGATTTCCTTCTTCAACTTTCCATCTTTAATTCGTTTAGCTCCAAACTTTTTCATTTTTCCACAAATTTAATCCTACAAATAAAATATACTATTTAGCACAATTCATAAAATTTATGCTAAAAAATGGCAGATATAAATTATAAATATGAGGCAAATAATGATAAGAAAATATATTTTTGGCCTCACATCAACACCCCACATTTAAACTTTTGCTCATCCTCGAGAAAACATTAAAGTTCATCTGAAATAAATCAAAATAGGAATTTCATCACTTTGGTTAATAAAAATAATTAGGCCATATACCAATTTCAAAATATCAAGTACAATTTCCGCTCATTATGCAAGACATTCATATAAACAACAAACCTCTAACCTCCTAACCTCAGGGGAGGACTTAAGCTTGCTCCCCTACTCTCATCCAAAAAAAGATAATAAAATCACCTATCCATCATGAAAAAAATGCTCTCACAAGAAGAAATAGTCCACACACTCAATTCAAAAGATTGAATATAAATTAAGGACTTAACATCAAAGAACAACTAACACTCAGAAATAAAATTCAGATGTATGCACAAATAACCATAGGCTTGTCCATTATGTACATCTCCACTAATTAAGCATGATTGACTAGAATCAAATAGGACTTTAACGGGTTGTAATGTAGGCTAGGGGACAGGTAGGAAAACTATATAAATAGTGACTTACACTTCCTTAAGCACTTTGCACTTTAAGACTTCATCACTCATTATTCTCTTCTCTTTATTTTCAACCCATTCTTCAACAATTATTTCACATGTAATTTTCATCATCTCAAGACTGTTTCAATCATATTTTTTCTTCTTTTTTTTCAAAAGATTTTTTTTCATGTCACATTCTTTTGTTCTTCTCTTTTTTTTTCATCACATTCTTTCAAAGAGGGCTTTTTAAGCACTTTGTAGCTATCATTGATTACCTTTTCACTCAACCATCCCTTTTTCTCAGAATTGATAATTAAAATAAGGGTATGCTATAATGCTCAAGGAAGCAAGGTGCAAAAAAAATACGGATTCAACAAAAGATTTAAGGGCAAAATATGGCTACCAACAAAAGGCTAAAGGCTCAAAAGGGTAAACTTGTGATATAATATCTGAAAAGGGTAAAATTTACAAGACAAATCAAAGAAAGCCTATTTTCATCTCCTAAAGATCGCAACACGTTTTATTTCTCTTTAATACAGGGCAAGTTCTACACTAAGATGCAAAACATGTAATAAACAAATTCTCACCACACATGGCACAAATATCAATCAAGATGGATCAATTCCACTTCTAAGAGAGACAGAGTCATAACAAACTACAAAATAAAATAAGCTATATACAAAGTCATAACCATGAGCTTAGATGTCAAAGAGTCTTTAATTTCCTTATTAATCAAGCATTCATAAGAAAGTACTACTCAAAAATTAGGCCTAAATAGCAAGTATCACACCACTCAAAAGGGTCTTTTCTTTTCTCTCAAAAAAAAATTAAAATAAAACGTATTCCTAAAAAAATAAAAGACATTCGGTTCAAAGGGACTATCCTCAAGAAAAGAACCGAAATCAAAAGTCAAGGAACCCATCCTAAAAAAATAAAAGACTCAATAAAACAGTAGAAACTAGAAATTCATACCTCCACCCCACACTTAAAAAGATGTTATGTCCCCAAAGCATCAAATAATTTAAAACAAGGGTTAGGAAAACTCTCTGAGGCCTTTAGGCCTAGCTAGTAGCATGTTCTATTAATTTTCATCAAGGGTCGTCACCCCACACTTAAGCTCAAACGTGCTCCTTAGCTCCAAATTTTTGGGTACTCAGACTTCCCCCAATCTGCAAAAACAAGACCAAAAGAAAAAAAATGATACTAATAAAATAAAAATAAAAATAAAATAAGAAGTTACAATATTAATTGGATTGCCTCCCAATAAGCGCCTAATTTAACATCGTGGCACGACACAAGTAAGTTCACACTTTTCTTTCCACTTTGAACTTATGAATTGTACCCCTAACTTTGCATCAACTTTTCTGCTCCTCTCAATGGGAGGTGGTATAAATATAAAGGAACCAAGTAATATATGTCGCATCTTGCACTTCTTGGCCCTTAGGTGAGGAATGTCGTTTTGTCTACGTAGACAAAAAAACTTTAGGATGTAGGGGCCTTGTACCTCATCTATGCACTCATCCATTAGTTCAGATGATATAGAAAAGTGTTTTGAATGAGATTCAAGTTGCCTAAACTCCGAAGCAACATTTTTACAACATTCTAACTTTTGTAATCTTTCTCAACATCGACATTAAGGAATAAGGTATAGTTGAATGGGTGGAATTCCTCTTTTTTCTCCACTAGTTGGTCATCATATACGGCAATTGGTAATTGGGATTCAGACGCCTCAATGTTTTTGTTCAAGTCAGCCTCCAAGTCATGAATATATAAGCCAAATTGATCTATTTCTTGTGTGAGTTCAACTCTTCCTTCAATTAGTTGGGTTGTCATGTATGTCAGACCATCACGAATAGACTCTTGAAACTTTAGAAGTGGAGTTTGTTCTTGTAGCCAAGATTGGCTCACTATCTCTGTTTCTCCGTAACTTTCTCCTTGTTGGGCTTCAGTCTCTTCTAATTTATCTTAGACTGTAATTTCTAATTGAATAGCGTCAAGCTTATCCGTAATTTCATGATTTTTCTGTGCTTTTCCCTGCATTAAAATATTTGTTCAGTGATTGTTGAATTAACTTTGTCCAGCATGTCTGTACATTACATAAGTGAATTCACATTACGTGCCTCTTGTTTTGCATTCTCCACTTCATCGCCCCTGCCAACATCACAAATAACAGACAAATCATAATACAAGTTCGGGGGAAGGGAATAAGATTTAGGAAAACCATTCCAATGAATATATTGACAACCACATATATGACATATAGGACACTCGATATCCAAGTGGTGTCCTTTACAAAAATTACAACGATTTTTATAAGAATACTCATCATCCAACCAAAATTTATCCCAATCATCCATATTAATAAGAGTACCAAATTATTCAAAAAATAATAATAATAATAATAATTAATTGTTCAAAAAAACTAACTAAAAAAATTAAATAAATAAAAAGAAAAAGTATAACCTAAAAGAATAGTTAATTTCTAAATCCCCGGCAGCGGCGCCAAAAATTTGTTGCTCCCAATAGCACTACGTGGTCGCACAAGTAATATAATGGCTCTTAAAAGAACCGGATTATTGAACCCAATGGACTTGTCGATTAACTATGTTTACTAAATTCTACTAGTCTAATTATTTATTTAAGAATGCCAAAAGAGTTTGATTTTTATTATAAAGAAAAGAATGTAGGAATAAAATAATAAGATTACTTACAATGGTTGGAAAATTCCAGGGCTTCAGTACGCATTGGATTTCATGTAACGTATCTCAGGCAATGAATCAATTTCGATTATCAAGTTACTGATTTACAGGGTTAATTGTATGAGTCGGGTCTCTTGACCTCTAGTCGCATACTCTAGTTAGCTGTCTAACTACATCGTTGAGCGGGGATAGAAAGCCTAACTAACGAGCATTTATATTTCATCTTGTTTTGTAACCAAGCAAGTTATTCATCTGGGCGCCACTCCTAAACACACATCAACTCAATGGATGATCGAGCTTTTGATATTCTCTGGTCTATCCACCCTCTCCTCTCTCGATTTAAGAATAGACAATAGATTTATTTCTATGGTGATCAAGCATGAAATACTAAAATAAGAATATAAAAGTAACTTATAATGATAACCAAGAATTAATTCAAAACCTTTAATATTCAACAATCAGTCTGTAGCTACAACCGCAGAACAAGGGAGTTTAGCCACTAATTTCTAAGAAGAGAAGAAAAGAAAAGAACCCTAAAAAGTATTGACAACTTTATACTTGATGCCCTATGATTGATCTCCCCCAATAATTATTTTTATGGACTATTTATAGATGTAGAAAACCCTAAATAAAATAACTGAGTCCTAAATAAATTGGGAAACCAAAACCAAAAGGAATTGAATTCCTTTTTTTTCACATGAACAACGGTGCGCTTCAATTATTTCCGTTGTTGTTGTCGTCAAAGACTGACACGTGGAGACAGTCCTTCTGCAGTTAACATTCATACTTCAAGTGCAATTCATATATATAATATATTATTATATTCAATTTAATTGATTAAGTTATCTACTTGATTTCCTTCTTCAACCTTCCATCTTTAATTCGTTTTAGCTCCAAACTTCTTCATTTTTTTACCAATTTAATTCTACAAATAAAAGACACTATTTAGCACAATTCATAAAATTCATGATCAAAAAGGGAAAATATAAATTATAAATGTGAGGCAAATAATGATAAGAAAATATATTTTTGGCCTCACATCAGCCAACTCCTCCTCGGCCCTCTCAGTCTCATCGTCAGCCACAGTCTCAACATGCCTAGCAACCTCAAGCTACTCCCTAGAGGAAGGCACAACACTCCGCATCTCAGGCATAGGAGCAGGTACATCTGGAAGGGGAACCTCTCCCCAAATTATAGATATGCCAGCTGACTGCAACTGAACCACCTCCACTCGTAGGGTAGCAATTTCAGCCCTCATGGTGTCTAGTGCACCAGAGTTATCCTCAACCTACTCCCGATCATCTATCCTAGCAGTGAGATCATCCAACCTCAAAGTGTGACACTCAATAGCCACATCACACTTGACCACTCGCTCTGTCAAAAGATCCAAGGCCTTCTGAATGGCCTGGTCAATAAGCTTGGGCATGTCTGTCTCAACTCGGGCAGCTCTAACATCTGTTGACCGGAAAAGGCTGCCCATGTGATATATCATGGCTTGGGTCAAGGGGGACGGTAGATAGGAGAGAGGGAAGGCCTCAATGCACTCGCAATAGAAGATAATACAAAAAAAAGGCTAGCAGGGGAGGAAGATGTGGAGATACATGTCTGCTCCACAAAAAGAGCATGTGCGCTAGCCTCAGCTGCTAACGTAGCGGGATAAACTACGGGCGTAGAACCTGTTAGTGGCAGCTTCTTCCGAGGGCATTGTCCCGCAAATACTTAACCTCAATCCTCTGAATTCCATTGGAAGATACTGGTGTGATCCTTGATTTCCCCCAAAAGAGAACTCGCGCTCTCTCACAAAGCTGTGTAATGAGCATCGGGAAGGGGAGAAAAGCCTATTCTTGTCTGGCCTATAATAGTATAACTTCCACAATTATGTTTCCAACATTGATCTTCTCTCTCTTAATAATAGAACACACTAGCACTGCCTTTGGATGCCAAAGTATTGATTCGTTTTGGGATGATATCACGTTGCTGCTGATAAATCCAAACCAGTATCTTACAAGGCTGTTCAGGTCTTTCTTTTCTATCTTGGCACCTCCATCCATCCTAAAAGGGGAAGACTCACAAGATATCATAGCAGCAAACCACCCTTTTAGAGTATCTAGAGTTTTGGCCATCCTAGTCTTGTATTCATCGTTATGATTAGATTAGCTGCCTAACAGTGTGTTGATCTCATTGGAATAAACCTGCAAAATTTTGCCTCTAACTTTCACTTCATCTACAGTTTTCCAAACGGTGCTTTTTCTCTTCTTTGGAAATGCCTTGGCATAGGCATCATAGAATTCACGTACCCAATATGGCACATAGGGTGTTATGGCTTTTGTAAATTGCTTCAACCTGTGGAATTTGATAACTGCCTAAATGGCTGGATAATCTCTCATGACCCCGTTAGTCGTGAGTTGATGCTCCTCCAAAATGGTATGTTCTCCTTCTGCCTTGAGCCTACTCAAATATCTTTGACCTATTAATGGGATAACATGAAAAGCTGGAGTGGGGTCTTGCGGAGGCGATACCAACTTTGACTGGATATTTACATGCTTAGTGGTTATGTGCATTCTCACTTTCTTACACCCACTGGTAGGGGTCTGAGGTTTTGCTTTTTAGGTATGAGAGGCCTCATAAGGCTCATTTATAGACATACCATTTTGCTTCTTCGGAGAAGGAGGATGAGGAGGAGAATGTTCTCTATCTGATTCAGTGTTGGATGAAGCCATTTGCTTGCCCTTGGTTTTTGTCATTACCTACCAAGCACACATTCAAACATGGGAGTTGTGAAGGTTAGTTAAAATAAAAACCACATTTCAAAAACATTCCTGAGGCTCGCCTAACGGGAAGGCAAATCGATAACAAGATCGGCGAGCTCTAGTGACCCCACCGAAATGGACAGTAGCAATTTACTCAAGGCGAAGTCAATGACAACTCGGCGATACACTGAGTTGGTTTTGGCAGGCTAAGACAAGTCTGCAGAAACTGACAGTGCAAAAGGGAAGGGCACATGCATCAAGGGTGATATTCTTTCCCACTTAGCGATTCCCCAAATGTGTTTGGCGGACTAAGACATCTTGTTGAATGGGACAGTACCCAATGTCATGCATATGCTAAGAAAGGTGAGCTGGGCTTACTCGTTGATTTGCCTAACTTTCTTAGCGAGCTAAGACAATCCCGTCGAACAGGAAATGTTTAGCTCAGTGCCTAATTTTCACAGATAATCCAATACACACAACAAATACTAGTTTCTGCCCAACATAACAATCCACACATATGCTTTTTTACCCATGGGTACTCAGATTTCCCACATTTATCACTAAGCATTGCACTAATTGAACTTAAGAAAGTAGTCACCATGTCTATCATTGGGAAAAATCATGTAATTTGGGTCAACCCTAGCTACTCATAGTTCAGCCATATTCAATTAGGCCTAGACCCAACATATTTAGCAACTTAATTTCACAACTTCACCAACACAATTACGATTTAGATTTTTACAGGTATTCACAATCAAAATCACATGGGCACAAGTCAATTCCAATAATACAATGCTATCCATCAAAATCAGGTACAAAATATAAGTTAATGGGCTCAAGCCCACACCCTATGTAGATTTTTAACTCAAAAACATCAATAAGAAGTTAAAAAAACCAACCTTAATGCTGACAACAATCGAGAAAATGATGGATTGGGGTTAAGTTGACATGAACTCCAGCAAAAGCACTTCTCACACTTTGTAAACACTCATAAAGAGACTCACAAACACTCAAAATATGCCAAAGAATGGCAAGGAATTGAAAAGGCTCTCTAATTCAAAGGTTTTGATTTTTGAATTTGAAAAGACCCTTGGCCTTTTTTTATCTGGCCCATTTGGCGATCTCGACTAATGACGCCGAATGTATTTGGAAAATCACCAATTGGAGCTTAAGCTTACTGAACATGCCTGAACAAACACAAAACCTGGAGGTTGATTCGGCAAACCCTTTAGAGTCCACGTAGTGCACTTCGGTGAATTGCCCTTTGGAGTTTTGATCGCCGATCTTCACATTACACTTTTCCATCTATTCAAACTCAAAATACGGACAAGGATTAGTCTGCATTATGCCTTCAGTGCATCATCGTTTAGGTTTTGCATCACCTACGTATCCCTTTTCAATCCTCCAACCTCTTCTCAACCTGAACTCATAACGCACGTTATTCGAAAGTAGTAAAAACAAAAATAAAGACTTGGGTTGCATCCCAAGAAGCTCCTTATTCAACGTCGTGGCACGACATATTGCTCAAACTCAATAATTATTTTTGGGGTTCGGGATGGTGTTACTAGGCAAAGTTCCATTTTGCCTTGGATTTAGATGAGTGACAATTTGACCTACTTGGGTCTCAAGTTGTTTGATAGAAACTAAGTGCAAAGTCATCATCTGGATAAAGTGGAGAAGTCATTTTCCAACTCCTTCAACACCTTATCAGACCCTTCTACCTTGTTGTAGATCCTTACAAGCATGTCTTTAGTCCGGCTTCATTCTAGCCCAGCTGGTTCTTTTGGGCATGACGATCATGGGGAGGTACATATCTATCTTTTTTCATCTCCCTATCTCTCTAATTTTCACTCCTCCAGTCTTTCCAACCACTATATTTATCCTTGTTCCAACCTTGGTTCCCACTTTGTTGTTGATAATTGGTGTGAGAACCTACCACTTGATTTCCTAAGTATTGAACTTCCTCATTGTATAATGCCTCAAATTTGGCATCATCCGGGCACTGTCCACTGTTGGCTCCAACCGCATTTACTGACTTGGTTCCACCTCCCATGACATGTTTAGACCACAAATCGATATGGGTCATCATTTTGGGCATGTTTTCATCTCTTTCATGGTCCTTCACAACTTGTTCTTTGCTGAAACCCACATATAGAAAGGGCACTTGGTCCTCTCTTGTGTGCTATGCTCAGTTGACCTTAGTCATATCGTCAAACAATAAAGCAACTATATCATACGGTTGTCTCATTAATCCACCATGGATTAATTGATCATCCACACCTTTATTAACTAAATCATGGTTACGATAAAAGTTGCAGCATCAAATTGTTTGAAACGCCGCGATGGACATCGCAAGACAACTTATTAAACCTCAACCACGTCTCATGCAAAGGCTCACCTCTAATACGCTTGAAATTTTTGATTTGGAGATGAAGTTTAACCATCTTCGAGGGTGGAAAGAATATCTCCAATAAGACATTAATTAGCACTTCCCACAAAGTGATTGACTCATTTGGCAATTCTTCCAACCATCTTGTAGCCTCTCCCATTAAACAGAACGGTAATAACCTCAATCTTACAGATTCTTAGGAGATATTTTTGAACACAAAGGTTCAACATGCCTACTTGAAATCCCTACGGTGTTCATGGGGATCCTCATGAGCTAGATCCTTAAAAATTCCTTTCATCCGGAGTAATTATATCATAGTTCCAGTGATATGAAACATAGTCCTCCCGGTTGTAGGAGGTATCCGGATTACTCTAGTGGTTTGAAATGTCATTTAGATCACCCATGTTGTCGTTTTGACCATAGTGACTGTCATTGTCACTTTCATGGTCACTTATTTTGTCAACCTACAAATCAACCAACACCAAACAACAAATCTACTACAAATAAACAAGATTAAAATCTATTATCTCAATTAGAATTCTCAACCACCATTCCCCCGACAACGGCGCCATTTTTGATAACTCTCAAATCACCCTCCAAAACCAATTAAAAGAGTGCGCAATCATAGTCAATAAAAAACCCAATGAAGAGTCGGGATTGAATCCTATAGGGAATAGTATATCGTAGAGAATTCCTTATCATTAGCTTATTTACAATAGTAAAAACAATTAGGTGGATGGTACCACCAACTTAATACAAAGGTTTGACAATAAATTTTCCCACTTAAGCTAAAATATCGAAGAAATCAAGAGTTAGCAAGTAATGTGCGGGGATTGGAAATCAATGTCACATAGGGGTGATTGTGCTGCTCTATAGTGATAAACATTCATGAATAGGCTAAGTCATCTTCATTAACTCTAATCACCTTTCGATCTCAAAGAATTTATGCCTAGAATCTCATTTGGTCTTATTTAAATGTCAATCTTAAACAACTCAATACCTTACTCTATTCTCTCTTTCAAGAATAGGGAAAATGGATCCGACCCATAACCTCTATTTCAAGCAAGCTACATACATCAAACCTAAATTGTTAGGCTTGAACTAATTACCCACTCCAATAAATCTCTTTCGAGCATCAATTGGAGATCGGAAATAGGAATTTATTTTGCAACAATAACCCTTGAGTTAACCACCTGGTAATTAGACAAAATTCAGGCATGAACAACAACAAAACAGACCATAGCACAATACTCACTACATTAAAGCAACACCCAACCCCATTTGAGCACCCTTAGATCTTGGAGTTTTAGCCACCCATCACAAAAAGTAAAGAAATTATTCCTTCCATGAAAGCAGACATAAGTAACAAGAAATCAAGCAATTAAGAGTAAACCCACTTTGAATTTAACTTCAATTTATCAACTTCAAACTCTAAATTGTAAAACCCCAAAAACTAGAAAAGTGTTCTTCAAATGTAAAGTGTTCTTAGACTCTTTCAAAAGAACTTTCTGAACTCTCATTTTCAAACTCCCCAACCACTTAATAATTGGTACTTAAGAATTGTATCCTTTAGGCTATTTATACTTTTCCAAAATTTGTCCCAAAAATCCATTATGCGCCTACTTCGGCGACATTAGTCGAGCTGAACAAATCACCATTCGCTCCTCAGCTTGTTATGTGATGCTCTAGGCTTCAGGGTTTTGAACCTAAGTTGACAAACTTGATTGAGTCAGTCTTTCACGTTCAGTGAATCACCAAATACCTCCTTGGTTCGCTTTTTAAGCATTCAACTTTTGCACTGCACACTGTCACTTTAGGCGATATATATCAGGACCGTCGTTCTCATTTGGCACATTGTCATTTCTACTGGATCCCGCAGTCTTCTATGATAGACACAAGTGTATGCATTGTCAAATGGGCGAGGTCGTGCTCACTTGGCGTTCTGACATTCATGTTAGGCGATCAACAATGTTTGCTTTGCACTTTTTTTTTGTATTTTTTTCCATTCTTTCAAACATCAGCCCTTGCCTTGTCCAATTGCCTTCATAGTTGTAAATCATCAACATTTTATCAGAATAAGACAAAATTAGGCATCAAGGACACTAATTATTGAGCTAAATGAACCTTAAATGAGTGAAAATCTACCACTCATCAATAAATCTCAAATCAGACTATCATCAGTCGAAAGTCTGAAGACAGTTTTTAGGACCTATTATGGTCATTATGAGTTCCTCATTATGTCCTTTGGTTTGACTAATGCTCCTACAACATTTATGGATCTTATGAATCTAAGAAGTATGTGGACATATTTGTTATCGTATTTATTGATGACATACTAATATATTCAAGGAATAAGGAGGATCATGCTAGTCATCTTAGAATAGTCCTCCAAACTCTCAAGGATCAACAGTTGTATGTTATGTTTTCTAAGTGTGAGTTCTGGCATGACTCTATGGCATTCTTAGGCCATATAGTGTCTGGCGATGGAATTCGAGTTGACACTCAGAAGATTGAAGTAGTGCAGAATTGGACTAGACCCACGTCCCCAACTGACATAAGGAACTTCTTGGGACTGGATGGTTATTAGAAAAGGTTCGTCGAGGTGTTTTCATCTATTTCATCTCTGGTAACTAAGTTGACTAAAAAAATAGCTAAGTTTTAGTGGTTTGAAGCTTGTGAGCAAAGCTTTCAGGAATTGAAAACTCGGTTAACCATTGCTCCAGTGTTGACCCTACCAAAGGGTATAGAGGGTTTTATTATTTATTGCAATGCATACAAAGTTGGACTTGGTTGTGTATTGATGAATAATGGTAAGGTTACAACATATGCCTCCAGGCAACTTAAGATTTACGAGAGGAACTACCCGACTCATGATCTCGAGTTGGTAGCAGTACTTTTTGCTCTCAAGATATGGTGTGACTATCTCTATGGCATTCATGTGGATGTGTTCACTGACCACAAGAGTCTCTAGTATGTTTTCAAACAGAAGGAGATGGATAGAACTGCTCAAGGATTATGATATGAGTATTCTCTACCATCCAGGTAAGGCTAATATTGTTATTGATGCATTGAGAAGGTTGTTCATGGAGAGTGCTACTCATATCGAGGAAGGCAAGAAATAATTGGCTAAGGGATTTCTCAAACTTGCACAATTGGGAGTCTATTTGTTAGATTCTAGTAAAGGTGGAGTGGTCGTGATAAATGGGGTTGAATCATCATTAGTGTCAAAAGTGAAGGAGGAACAAGGATCCTATTTTACTTGAGTTGAAGGCAAATGTGCATAAGTAAAAAATGATGGTATTTGCACAGGGGGAGATGGTGTGTTGAGGTATCAAGGTAAGTTGTATGTTCTAAATATGGATGAACTCCCAGAGAGAATCATGGAAGAAGCCCATAGTTCCTGATATTCTATTCATCCAGGTGCCACCAAGATATACCATGACTTGAGAGAAGTTTATTGGTGGAGTGGCATGAAGAGGTGCATTGTCGAGTTTGTTGCTAAGTGCCCAAATTGCCAGCAAGTCAAGGATGAGCATCAAAGGTCATATGGTGTAGCTCAGAATATGCCACTTCCAGAATGGAAGTACGAGGTGATTCATATGGACTTCATTACTGGCTTACCACAATCTTGCAGACAACATGATTCAATTTGGGTGATTACGGACCAGATGACCCATGTTTTGCCAGTAAAGACTACATATACAGTAGAAGAGTATGCAAATCTGTACATTCGTGATATATTTCAACTTCATCGAGTAACCTTGTATACCATTTTAGATAGAGGTTCTCAGTTCACCGCGCAATTTTGGAGGCCATTCTAGAAAGGTTGGGTTCGAAGGTGAACCTTAGTACCGTTTTTCACCCTCAGATAGTTAGTCAGGCAGAGTGCACAATTCAGTACTTGGAGGATATGTTGAGAGCTTGTGTTTTAGATTTCAAATGTAATTGGGATGATTACTTTTCTCTTATTGAGTTTACATACAATAATAGTTACCACTCTAGCATTGAGATGACTCTGTATAAGGCTCTATATGGACGAAGGTGTAGATCTCCTATTGGTTGGTTTGAGGTTGGTGAAGTTGAGTTGATAGGACCAGATTTGGTTTATCAATCCATGGATAAGGTGAAGACAATTTATGAGAGGTTGAAAACAATGCAAAATCATCAAAATTCCTATAATGATAGAATAAAATATTTGGAGTTTGAGGTTGATGATTGGGTATATCTGAAAGTTTCACCCATGAAGGGTGTTATGAGGTTTATAAGAAAGGGAAGCTCAGTCTCTGATACATTGGTCCATAGCGGATATCCAAGAGGGTTGGTAATGTAGCTTATGAGTTGGAGCTACCACCAATCCATCCAGTGTTTCATATTTATATGCTAAAGAAGTGTTTGGGTAATCCTGAACTTATTCAGCCTACTGAGAGTATTGGAGTAGAGGACAGACTGTCATATAAGGAGATTCCAGTTCAGATCCTTGATCGTCAGGTTTGCAAGTTGAGAACCAAAGAGGTTGCATCAGTCAAAGTATTGTGGAGGAACCAATTTGTTGATAAGCTACTTGGGAAGCCGATAAGGATATGAAGAAGAGATACCCTCATCTTTTTTTCTCCGACTTAACTCCATTCCAAGGTACTAACTCTTTGTAAAGTACTTTTTCATTAAGATATGTTGAGTGTATGCTGTTTGTTTATGCTCATGTTGGGATGATAGTTTTTCTCCTACACTTTCATGCCAGTTGAGTTCCATTCGAGGACGAATATTCCCAAGAGGGAGATATTGTAACACCTCGGATTTGGGAGAGTTAAAAGAGGGATAACGGGTAGGTCCACAACCCTAAAACAGACCATGTACCCTTCACAAAATCCTAAACGGCTCGTGAAAGGGACTATTGGTCGTTTAGAGGCAGTGGGTTGTCCTTTAAAGACAACCTTGAAAAGGGCCACCTGGACGGCTCCCTATACGGACCGTATAGGGTTGGACAATCTATTTAGGGAAAGTTACTCAATTGTCTAGGGTTGCTTTTAGGGGTCCATATAGGGTCACCCGACAACTTTAAGTTAAGTTCAACTTCAAACGATCATATCTCTCATCATATAACGCATTAGGGGCCCATGACATATCAAATTAGCGGTCTACCAGTCCTCTTTCCAAACCACCAAGTTTGTCTCAGTTTGAGTTAAAAGTAAATAGTTTTGCCCGTTTTATTTAGTAAGGACATGTCAGACAGTCAAGGTTTTAATGAATGACTATATGGACGGCAAAGTGTTTCATAGACTGTGGAGCCCTAACCGGTTCATGGCGCCTTTATTTTAAGGAACTCCAATAGTTTTTAAGTTGGGGTCTTTTTGGTCTTTCCCATATGTGTTTGGTACTAATCTACGTCGTTTTAATCCTTATTTTAAGTCTAAACCACGATGTTTTCACCTAGTTAAGGGCTTAGAAAGTTTTAACTAGTTCTTTTACGTTCATTAACACTTCAAGTCATTAGAGCAAGGTTCCAAGAGGAGAAAATTAGGGTTTCAAGCGTTATTCGAGCTTCGTCAATTTCACCAAGAACTTCGTTCTTGCAGGTATGTAAGGCTATCATATTGTTGGACTAGTTCGCCCTCACGTCCTACATCTACTTTCAAATCAGTAAAAGAGTAATCTAGGATTCTATCCTTATATTTGAGTATTCTTGAGATGAGTTGATATTGAAATCTGAGTTCTTGAGTTGATAATTATTGAATTCCTATTTCTAATTATTGAATTGTCGTATATTGTGTATTGCGATTATTGAGTTGATTGTTCATGTCTAGTTTTTTGTATGAACCCTATTCCAGAGTATTTATTGAGTTCTTATTGAGAATCTTTTAAACAAAACATAATTATTTAAACTGAGTTTTGAGAAAGTAAAGAGGAGTTTGAGGAAGAGCTTAACCAAGATTTGAGCAAGAGTATAAAGGAACTAAGTATTTCCCAAATGTTTCATTTTTGCATGAAGAAAAAGTGTATTATTTTGAGAAAAGTAAAAGAGTTTTCAAAAAGATTGAGTGTAGAGCAGTTACCTCTTAAAAAGGCCTTATTGAGTAATTATCTCAACCCAGAGAAATGTATTTTTTTATATTGAGTAAAGAGAAACATTGTTTTCTAAATGAGCAATGAGTTTAGAGATACTTTTGAGCAATTACCTCTTTTAACAGGATAGTTTGAGCAATTATCTCAAACCAGATAAATAGTATGTTATATACATTTGAGCAAGAGTAGTATTGAGCACCGATATGAGGATGAGTTCAGACAACTCAAAATCCTCATAAACCATGTCTTGCCAACATGGGTACTAGATCATACTTTTTAGATGAATCCTTATTGCTTAGTGGATCCACTTAGTTGAGAGGTTCTATACCCCGGCACGGTATAGAACAGTTCTGGAAGCGTAGCGAGTCGTTGTATCATCATTTAACTCATAGTGATGGTTATCGGTTAGAGAATCTTCTAATAGAGTTAAAGTGTATTTTCATATAATACTTATTATGTTGAGTGTAGAGATGAGTATGTATTGTTTAAAGTTTTAAATGATTTAACTCATTTATCTCTTTACATCCAGCTTGAGTATATTTCATATATTGTTGTCCTTTCTTTTAGTTGTTTCGCTTCGATTATATTACATACTCGTACATTCAATGTACTGACATCATTTGACCTGCATCTAGATACAGGTGTTCAGGATCAATAACAAGCGCTCCATTGATATCACTCTACACTTTTCGAAGGACTTCACGTTTATTTTCAGTTTAGCTTTTTTTATGCTTGGTGGGTCTTGTCCCGACACCTATTTTAAACATTCTAGGCTTCATATATAGGTAGAGTCGAGGAGTCTCTCAGTACTTTCTCTCCTTTAAAGATATTTTGCAAACTATTATAATTATTGCGATGAGTACTTTCAGACATTCGAGTCGAGTTTTTCTTAGATCAAATTTTATTTTAAGTCTGTTATTGCTTGAGTGAGTCTTCCGCTAAGTAGTCATCCATGTCTCTTGGGGATGATAAATGGTTCTCGAGTGCCGGTCACATCCAGATTGTAGGCTCGAGGCATGACAAAAGATCTACCCCAAAAAAATTAAAATGGAATTGAATAGAAAACAAATTCAATAGTAAATATATCAAATAAGAAATATGTTTAATGATGGAAATTCAAAAAATTAAATGATAAATTTTCACTTCCGAAAAATAAGCATCAAAACTCAAAATATTAGATGAAAAAATTCGTTCAATCATAGGCATACATATCGATAGACAAATTTATGAAACTTAATTAAATATAATATCAAATACGATAATAAATTATAGTAAAAATACATGAATTGTCTATTTAAAGCGAATTAAAATTACCTGATTTACCTCTTCTCTTACTAATTTTGTCAGATATTCTTTCTCTTCTTTTGTTTTCTTCTCTTACTTTATTTTTCTCTTATTGTCTCCTTTTTTGTTTTATATTATTTAGCTTGATTTATTTTATGGGCAAATTACAGAAATCACATACTTTTAAGGCAAAATTACAATCTATCCCTTAAAAGTTTATAATTACATAAATCCCTCAAAACGGACACAATAATATAAGCGTTGATACATTAATCTGATTCGCGAGATACATTAATCGTTAAGTAAGATTCATTACATTTTATACATGATACACTAATTTGATGTACATTTTATACATGATACACTATCTAATGCGTGAGATACACTAATCTGATGCGCGAGATACACTAATCTGATGTACATTTTATACATGATACACTATCTGATGCGCAAGATACACTAATCTGATGTACATTTTATACATGATACACTATCTGATGCGCAAGATACACTAATCTGATGCGCGAGATACATTAATCTGATACACGAGTACACTAATCTGATGCACGAAAATGAGGGATTTTGGAGATTTGTAAAACTTATAGGGGATAATGGTAATAAGTAAACTAAAAGGTGGGATTTCTGCAATTTTTCTTTATTTTTTATTTTTTTTGGTTAGATTATCTTCTTCTTTTATAAATTTCTATAATTGTATATGTTTTAACCTCTTTTTAAATATTATAAAATATTAACTAACTATTTCTAGGTTATTAAAAAGAGAAAATTATACAAATTAAACTATAATAAAAATAAATGGGAAAAATACTACATACTACACCCACTAGTTTGTTTATTTAAATCTACATTGATGAAAAATATATTTTTATTAAAAAAAAATTCTCTTTGCAAACAAAAACAAAACTTATATCTAAAACATGACTCTATTTTTTAATAATTACTTTTATTAAAATATACTTGTTAAAATTGATGATAAAATATCAAAATTAAGCATAAATTCTTTGATACCTTATTTATATATGATTATATCATCTGAATATCAAAGAGGACTAATAAATATTGTTTAAGGAATAAATTAATACATGTGATACTTTATCAGGATATGATATGTACCATCATATAGAACTAAAAAATATTTTTAAGGAAAGAACCGATAATATTCTGACAACATATAATATATATCATATATGTATCATAGATGACAGATCTTTTTTGAACGAATAAATCGATCATTTATGATATCTTGCTACCATGGATATATCATGTGGATAAGTCATTCATGATACCATATTAGTATATAGTATATAGTAAAGTATGGTTATAAAATGTGAGCATAATATAGGTGGAGAATCATGATTAGGCCCATGGACATGGCGTTTGACCGGATAAAATATAGAATTTAAGTAAAAGAGACTTAATTATGTGTTGATGTGTTATTGTATGAAATTCTTGATGGGTGTTTTGTATTAATACGATCTATGTGTTGTGAAATATAGGGTAAGGAAGTGAAGATAGATCACGTCAAAGGAACTACATAAACTCATAACCTAGCTAGAAAATAAGCTTAATTACCATTAACGAGGACGAACTTGTCGTAGTGATGACATGAGGGTATACTATTATTACTTAGTCATTGCTAGGCTATTGATCGTGATGAGGAAAAGGATTTCATAGGTTAATTGGAGTTAGACTTGACTGGATACAGGTGTATCCCTAAGTTGAATGCCTGTTGATTGGTCTTCAGACATGATTGGGATGCTTAAGATTACATGAGTAAACAGTTGATGAAATCATTGAATATCTTTTGTTGCAAGTGTACTTATAATTGTGATATACTTAGTTATATGTGTGATAGTGGTAAGGGTAACATATGACCTTATAGTTTGATGAGTGACTCGAAGTCGAGGTGAGCTTCCGGACGAGCAGTTATATTATGAGAATACTAATGGTGACATATTGACTTACAATTTTCTGAAAGGCTTGAAGTGAGGTGAGCTTCCGAATGAGTGGTTACATATTTTCATACAACGACATGATATATAAATAAAGTTGGTCCCATGTAGGTCTTAACTATTGATCATAAATAAAATTCTTAGCGTGTGTGAACAATCGAGAAAGTGTGATGCATTGATAATAAATATGTATAATGGTGATGATGTATATCTATGTGCACATATTTTTAGATGATTGCTTTACTTGTTGAGCTATGTATAACTCTTGTGTTGCTTATGATTTTGTCATAGTTGATACAGTGTGACATATGTGGTAATCTTGGGTGGGGGTTATGCTATGATATTGCTTGGTGCATTATGATTTATGTTGGTTGTCATGGGTAATAGGCATAATGCTCGGTACAATAGGAAAAAGGGTGACTGAGTGTGTAATGATGTTATTCGGATGTTATCGATTCATGAGATTAGTTGATATGACTAATTACTCAATATACTTGTTCCGTAAATTGAAGAATTTTGTTGGTTACATTATTAAGTAAAATGAATGAGGATGATTAGGGCGGTATAAGATCTTCATGATTGTCAATGTGATTTCTATGTTATGTTGCATGATTTTCTTGATCAGCCAATGATGCTTATTGATATGCGTAGTGTGCTGATACTATTCTTGCTATATTCTTTTTAGGTGTAGATGTATTGTAGATTGACTTGAAGTCTCTTATGTGAAGCTACGAGTAATCACCCCTAACTTTTATATTTCTCTTTCCAACGAAAGTTGTGTTGTTTAATTTTGATTACCTTACTTATTAAAATTATGATTTTTTAAAATTTGAAGTTTTAAAATATATATGTTATTATTTAAAAGATCCGCAATTAATTTTTCTACATATTCTTGATATCGGGTAGTAAGAATTCACCTATTTAATTAAGAATAGAGTAAGCGTTCATATGATCTCATAATTTTGATCGTAATAATTACCTCACGGTATGATCAAAGGTATGACATAATTTAGAATTATAAGATTCAAAGTGAAAAATAATTATAACTTAAGGACACTTGCTATGATGAATATATAAGATAATTTTGAGATACATTTCTAGTACCTCTTAATCCCCTATTTTGTTACAAAGTTTGTGATAACTTATATAATATTAATAATTAGTATGGAGATAAATTATCACGGCCTCTTGATGAAATAAAATAATTAAATGACAAAAATACTTCTTCAAACCCTTTTTTCTATAAAAAAAAAATCCTATATAAAGTCAGCCAGACAGTGGGGAGCCTAAACCCTTGCAAACTTGTTAAACCCTCTTGATCGAAATGGGGAAGGTGAAAGGGAAGCATCGCTTGGACAAGTACTATCATCTTGCCAAAGAACAAGGTTATCGTTCTAGGGCAGCATGGAAGCTTATCCAACTCAATTCCAAGTTCAGTTTTCTACGTTCATCTCAATCAGTACTTGATCTTTGTGCAGCACCTGGTGGTTGGATGCAAGTTGCTGTTAAGCATGTACCCGTTGGTAGTCTTGTTATCGGTGTTGATTTGGATCCAATTAGGCCAATTCGTGGTGCTATTTCTGTTCAACAGGATATCACTACATCTAAATGTCGTTCAACTATTAAGAAACTTATGGCTGAGAATGGATGTAGAGCTTTTGATTTGATTCTTCATGATGGTTCACCTAATGTTGGTGGTGCTTGGGCTAAAGAAGCTACTAGTCAGAATTCATTGGTTATTGATTCGGTTAAGCTTGCTACTGAATTGTTGGCTCCAAAAGGGACTTTTATTACAAAGGTACTCGCTAAAAATTCAATCTTTTTCAATTATGTTGAGCTTGTTGAAGTTATTATGAATGTTGACATAGCGGAAAAGACTCTGTGCTCGGGAATGAGTTCCTTTAATTAGTTAATGGATATCTGCTGTTCTATTATGTAATTGGTTACTGGTCTTGTTAAGTTTTCGTTGTTATTTATGGCTATATGAATCATGTAGAGTAATGCCAGAAAGCTCTAGTAGTATATGACTTGTAATTTTGAATTATGTGTTGTTGGAATTCTAACTATGTTTAACACAGCCATTTGGCTAGAACAGTCCGAAATTTTGAAATTTCATTTCAACTGAGTTGCTAATTAAATTATTCTATTTCTTTCATATGGTTTACCTTGCCCGACAGCTATGCTATTTTATTCTATTTTCTAGTCTTTGAGTGTTTTTGCTGTAGCTTTACCAAAGTGCATCCTTTAAAGTTGATCCTCGTGAAGGAATGAGCACTACATATCTTACATCGCTACCAACTATCTAAACGCTACATCGTCATTTTCCTGTTCAATAACTATGTTCTTGTAGTAATCTTTTTCTTAATATATCCTTCTTTTCATTGTTTCATCAGTGTATTTTTTTGAATGGTTGAGTGCAGTGGCGGAGCCAGGATTTTCAATAAGGGGGTTCAAAATATGAAAAAGTAGACACACGAAATAGCCGAAGGGGATTCGATATCTACTATATATACCTAAAAAGTTATTTTAATCATGTATAAATTATATAATTTTCCGTCGAATAAGGTGGCTCCGCCACTGGTTGAGTGCATCTCTGAAGCCAATAGTGTATTTGGCTGAATTCTGAGGGTGTTGTCTTTGCTTTAACTATCTTCCATGACCTACAGATTATTTATTGTGCCATACTTCCTACCTCATATGTTGGCAAAACTCTTGGCATGCACATGTAGTTGTCCAAACTGAAGCCCTTGGCCTCTTTTAACAATGTTGAATCAGACTCTAGTATCAGATCTATTGGTATTATTTACAATTAAAAGCACTCAAATAACATTTTTAGGTTCATTCCTTTTTCTTCTGGGAGGCAATGATCAATATTTGTATTTGTGTGTTCGAGCATAATTGTGATGAAAATACTTTTTCTCATGCTCATACAAACAGAGTTGTCCAATAGACTGATATGGTCTCCTCTTTTAGATTTTCAGATCTCAAGATTATAATGCAGTTCTTTACTGTCTAAGACAGGTAATTTTCCACATCTATACGTAGTTTTATTTTCAAGTATAAAGGATCAAATGATCCCTCACTTTTGAGTTTCATCTACAGTTGAGGTGGACAAACCTCCGGCCAGTCGTTCAGCATCTGCTGAAATTTATATTATAGGTTTGAAATATAAAGCTCCTTCAAAGATCGATCCACGACTTCTTGATATAAAGCACCTCTTTCAAGGAGGAAAAGAACCCCCCAAGGTACTGGAAGAGTTTTTGAATTATGGTCCTCTCTCACACTTTCTCCTTAACCCCCTCCCCCTTTTATCCCTTTTGCATGCTAGGTCTGTGCACTTTCCTTTTCCTTTAACATATAGGCGCTCCTATAATCTAATTGAGCTTCTTGTGTGTACTTAATCAGGTGATTGATGTACTCGGGGCGACGAAGCAGAAGAGACACCGTGATGGGTATATCCTATTTTGCTGTGTATTTATGCATTTGAATAATTGTTTCAAGTCCATGAGAAGGAACATGAAATTCCATTGACTATAATCAAATAATACAAACATGTTTTTTGTGCATAGATTTTTGGGACACCGAACTTTGTAAACTGAACCAGTCTGCTTTTAACACTTCCCAGTATCTGCCCTTGTAGTGCAACTGATGCAGGGAAGCAGATGATGTGTTTGTCCTTTTTGACAAGTACACAACTCACTAGATGTAGTATCTATGGGGATGCTTGACCAGCTTCTCATACGAGCTTGAATTACGAGAAGAAGCTAATCCGTCTTTGTTGGCTAAATAATGATAATAGGTGACCATTCATTTGAAGAGATGCAGTGACATTATATAGGAGAAAGACAGTTTGCTAAAAATAAGTTGTTTTATCCTTTTTCTTTTGGTTTCGTCACATGGGTTGAGTTCTTGTGAGATTTTTGTTGTGGAAGTTTTAGCAAAGTGAAAAACAAACATCTGACAATGGGCCATGATGCTAGGTTGGGAGGTTACTAAGTAGTTTGAGCACTGAAAAGAGTGTAAAATTGTCAAATGATGAATGGGAGAAGAGAGAGTGTGTGGTGACAGAGAGAGAGAAAGGTGTGAGTCTGTGGGGCTCTGGCCTTTGGCCATTGACGGCTTTTAGTTTCTGCGTCCCCAGCATCGGAGCAGTTTGTTCTTTTTTCTTCCTAAAACTTGGCCTGCTTCACTTCCTTCATGGTCTCGCAGGACAGTGGATTATGACTGATTTTGTTCATCAAAATAAAGTGGATGTTTGTTTATCAGTCTGATGCTGAAGATTTCACTCTCCAAATCTCTTTCTTTGCATGTATTAATGAGAATTCTGGACTGAGTTGATAATGAAGCTCTCAGGTTGCTTAGTTTGCCTCACTAATAAATTCCAGCCTCAACTTCTACTAGTCCGTTTTAGAGCCTATAATTGTTGGGGCAACATGTGTAACCTCTTAGCTCCTGTTTGGCCATAGGTTTTGAAGATGAAACTTGAAAATTTAAGTTTTTGAAGTTGTAATTTTGGAATTTGAAGTTTTGTGAGTGGAAGTCCCAAAAACCCCAAAAATTAAAGTTTACAGATTTGAAGCTTCAAAATCCAATCAAATTTCATGGCCAAACAACTATTTGAAGATAAATTTTCAAAATCTAGTCCCAAAATCTATGGCCAAATGCTTGCGTAGTATACTGGGACTCGTCTTTTTTATTATCCATCAATAATAGATGATGTCATTCCAGTAGCTATTACCTTGAAATTTGAATTTCTAACTAATTGCCAGCTTTCAAATGATTGATGTTAACTTTGATTCAGTCTAATGGGTTTGTCATTCTTAGAGCTAAATCCGTGTGAAGATTTGAGTTAATTGATTTCCTTCTTTCTATTTTAGATGCATGAACTATCCCATCACAGTTGCATCTATATGACATTTGTATAAAATGAACCTTGCAGGTACGAAGATGGTGCCACAGTCCTAAGGAAGGTGTGCTCAGTTGCAGATTTTGTATGGTCCGATAACCCTGTTCAGGTCCTTGGTTCATTTACTTCAATGAGCTTTGATGATCCTGCGTGTTTGGCCATTAGAGATCACACTCTTACAACAGAGGAGGTATATTACATGTGGTCTATTATAGGCTATAGCCTGTTGTTGCTAGATGCTGTAGTTGCTTGCTATCGTTAGCCTTACACTTACAAATTTTGTGTCAGGTTAAATCTCTATCTGATGATTTGCGTGTTCTTGCAAAGCAAGATTTCAAGTATCTCTTAAAGTACGAAACAGAAACCTTTTTAGCACCTTTCCGTTTTGGAATGCTCAAAGTTCTTGATTGAATTTAGTTACATTTTTCTCTATTCTCATTCTTTTATGCTCCTCTTATGATTTTTTTAATGCAAACCTTGTTTTTTCTAGGTGGCGTATGCAGATAAGAAAAGCTTTATCTCCTGAAAAAATAAAAACCCTAACAGTTGTTGAAAGTGAGAGCAAAGAAGGTGAAGATGACGATGAAAGAGTTCTCAATGAAATAGAGGAGAAAACCAATATTTTGGAGAAAAAACAGAAAAAAGAGAAGAAACTTCGAGCAAAAAGACGAGCCAAGGTTTATGCATATGCTCCACCAAGTCTCTTTCAATTTCTGTTTTGGTTTGTTGTTGTTGTTTACACATAGTTAAGAATGTGTTCCATCAAACATCATGCGGGGAGTGATATTTTCTGTTGAGCTCAGAAGAATTAATGGACAAACAAGTATCCCAAATTGTGAAATTTTGTGCTTTTTCCTTATGAAAACAAGTGCGCTTTCATGCATTTCAAGTTTTCAACGTTTGGAAAAAACTTATGGTGGCTCCTCTCCGTCTTCTGAATACCCCCTTAAACATCTTCTCTTCAGGGTATCTTAGCTATAAACAGAATTAGCCGAACTAGAGCCTGGGAAAAGTTGCAGTTCAGAGCCAGGTGGAATATTTATTTGATTGCCTGTACACCTGGGCGTTCTGGGAAAAATTAAACTTGCTACTAAGTATTATTTGGTTGAAATCTTGACATTAGGGTTTCTTGATTTTTTTATGGTTTCTTGATCTTTTTATAACTGAGAAACCCTTGAGTCCAGCGGCTCTTGGTTTGAAACTCGGTGGATGATGGTCTGTCCCGCTGCACTTCTCCACTTAAACACCAGGCCTTTCTCTGCAGTCGGATTCAACCTGTGACAAGGTGGTCTATACTCTATAGTACCTGCTTGTTTCTGGTGGGCTATTTTGAGAGAGAAACCTCAGGTGTCATGAGAATATTACTTCAGAAGGCTAAAGAAATTGCATTAACATGTTGTATTTTTGGTGCAAAGAAGATGGTATAGACGAAGTAGAACAGTTGGTGGATTTCCTAGGATCTATGTAATTATGGAAATGGCATGTAACTTTTTGGAAGTAGCCAGCATTTTGGAAGTGCCTTAATGCTGAGGAATACAACTCGGCTGAGCCTGAGGAATACAACTCGGCATAGCTCAAGTGGCAAAAGGTGGAGGATTTGTGGCTTAGGTCGCAGGTTCAAGCCCCACACCATGCAAAGCGAAGCCCGGCATTTAAGTGGAGAAGGGTAGAGAGGCGGGCCCATTATCCACCGAGTTTAGAAGGCTGTGATTGGTCCAAAGGGCGAGTCACAGGCGGATTTCTCGGTTATCAAAAAAAAAAAAAGAATCCTATCTCAGACGAGCGCCTAATTCACACATCACTTGTTGTGGTCTTAACACTCGTCCAAAGTCTGAGAGTGGTTTCTTGAATTGATATGTACCCTCTAACAACTTCTGTTACTTCCCTAAAATCATGAAGTAGTCACATGGGACCTATTTCACTGATTGTTTCCCTTTTATTCTTCTGATTGCAGGAGAAAGCACGCAAGGCACTTGGGATACAAGTAGATGCGACAGAAGATGGTTATGGTGATCAGGATTTGTTCTCTCTATCTTCCATCAAGGTATTTTCACACTTTAGCTTCTTTGTTATATCATTTGCACTAGTGGACTGGATGTGGCTTTTACAGAGAAATTGTTTTTCCTTAAAATTAATCTGGTTGAAAGCTCTGTTCTTCATCGTCCAGATGGGGTCTTGGGTATTTGAGAAAATCTACATCTAGATATTGTAGCTAAAAACTGAAATAGTTGCTGTGTGATAATATCTACTTGTCTATAAGTTTGTGTTATGAAATTTGTGGGAGTGGAGTTGGATGATGCTTTAGAGGAGTGTTTCGTGATAGGAAGAATTCGTTCTACTGAGTCTTGACAGCTAAACAACATTCTGAAAGCATATGGGAATTGATCAACATGGGTTGTTCTCTGAAGGGGTCACTTTAACTTACAAAACAAGCTGGTGAAAAGGGTTAAAGGGTGATTATGATTTTAAAATGGTCTTCTGAATTCACTTGCTTTTCAGTTGGAAATGGTAATTTGTGATTCTGAGAGAAAAGGCATGTAACATAAAATTGAAGGATCGTTTCCCAATTTTAGATTTTCTCCTAGAAATGCCAGGAATGTTATGGTAGGGGAGCTCTTTAGTAAGGGCATCTCCAACCCTACCTCTATTTTACTCTCCAAATATAGAGTTCTCTATTCTTTCCGACAATCAACACCAACCCAATTCTCTATTTTACTCTCTAAAAAAGAATCTTTTTCTCTCTCCTCAATATTATATTATTTCTATTCATTTTCTTATTTTATAATATAAATATTTTCTTTCTTTTTTCCAAACAATCACCCTATATAATTTTCATGTAATATAATTTTTTTTCAAATTCTTTATTTAATATAAAATTATATTTTATTCTAAATCTCTTAATAACATAAATTGCCAGCAAATATTATATATATTATACATATTAATGGATAATTCAAATAAAATTAAAATTATTAATGATACAATTACATAAACATTACATAAATACTTAACTTTCAAAATTATTACATTGCTCTCATAAGTACTTTATTAATGCATTACGGAGTTCAAAATGACCATTTTTATGCATTCTTGTATTTAATTTATCATGTTATGTATTGTATATTTAATTAAAATTTTCATCTTATCATATAAATTTTGTGCATTCTTCCTAGTGAAAAATAATAATTAATTTTAAATTATATCACTTAAATTGACGAAAAATTTAAAAAATTGAAATATTATTAATTCGGAATGAAAGTAGTATATATTAAATAATGCATTTTAAAAAAAAAAATGTTATATTACATTAAAAAAGAATTACGTTTTATTCTAAATTTCTTAATAACATAAATTGCCAGCAAATATTATATACTATACATATTAATGGATAATTCAAATAAAATTAAAATCATTAATGATACAATTACATAAACATTACATAAATACTCAACTTTCAAAATAACTTTCAAAATTATTACATTGCTCTCATAAATGCTTTATTAATGCATTACGGAGTTCAAAATGACCATTTTTATGCATTCTTGTATTTAAATTATCATGTTATGTATTGTATATTTAAATTAAAAATTCCATCTTATCATATAAATTTTGTACATTCTTCATAGTGAATAATAATAATAATAATTTTAAATTATATCACTTAAATTGACAAAAAATTAAAAAATTGAAATATTATTTATCCGGAATGAAAGTAGTATATATTAAATAATACATTTTAAAAAAAATGTTATATTACATTAAAAAAGAAGTACGGATATTAAAGATTTATTTAATGGTCTTATATGATTTATAATATGTTAATTACAACTATAATATAATAGAAATAATAATAAAATAATCAAAAAGTGATATAGAGAGTATGAATAGTAGTTCTCCAAATTTGGAGAACTACTATTCATCTCTGAAGTACAGAGAGTGCTTGGAGAGCCCATTCTATATTTTACTCTCTAAATATAGAGAGTAGAGAGTAAAATAGAGGTGGGTTGAAGATGGTCTAAGGAAGGTATACAGGTTTTCTGGAATGCAACTTTCAACATATCCATACAGGATCTAAAATTTGAGATGTAAACATTCCTTCAAAGGTTATATAGCCACACAATTTTGGGGGGTGACAAATTAGTTTAGGGAAGATCATCTTCAAAATGATTTTTGATGAAGTTATATCAGAACCAGCCATTCATTGAGGTGATTTGATGGCACCCTTTGGGACTCATTGTGGGATGCTATAGAATGGTTGAAGGTTAGTTCTTTGTTGGGTGCATCAAGTCGGATGCTATTCTGAAAGAAGATAATTTGAGGAGATATGTATCATAATATTTAATGTTGCTTATGTAGAAGACACAAGGAGGAGTAGACCCACATTTTCCCAGTTTCTGTTGGTTTCATCAATAAATCTTACATTCTAAAGAAGTGATGAAAGTTGGTGGATTTCTGATGGACAACCCTCCCTGATTTTTGGTTTAATTACTTTACTATATCAGATGATATTGGTGACTTTGACTGATTCCTTTTTATATTTTATATTTGTCAAGTTGCTTTAGAATCTTTCTGCGGGTAGAAGTAAAATTGATATTTAGAACCATAACATTTTTTATAGGGTACGGCATTTCACGGATGTGAATGTTATGATTGAATTCGTATGTTATGATATACCCTAAAGAATTATCCATGATGTAATTTAGTTTAAATAAGTAAATAGAAAGGTGCAGGGATGGTGTTGGGAGGCATGTGGTTTGTAGGAACAGCAGCAGGGGACATGTGCTTTTGAACTTTTGTGACGTGGTTGATAATTTCAATGATAGAGAGAACAGGGAAAGTTAAATCCACCCTCTCCCAATTTATACTCTTCACTCATTTTAAAAAAATTATTGAACCAAAAATACAAGGAGTGTTCAGGAATGCACACCATTTCAATTTCCACATTTGTTCAATAAGCAATATGGATGTCTGTAACCTGTGGACATTCAGAAGCCTATGGCATCCACCAAGTAAACAGAAGGTGTATCTGGCCATCCTACAGTTGGGAAAATCTCAGAGCATTCTGAGGAAGTGTGAGGGTATATTGTGCAGAGACGAGATAAGCAGAAATGAAAATAGGGATGAAGTTGATGCTTCTAGGACTACTGTTGGACAGTAATTTCTTGGAGTGACTTTGGACCATCCTTAACATGGCAGCGCTGAACAGCAAACAGAGAAGAGAGAGGAATGACACTTGAAGGGGTCGTTTGGTGTGATGAATAAGAGAAAGTTGTCATGGGATAAAATTTTAGTGTCTCTTAATCCCTTGTTTGGTTACACAAGATGGGATAACTTATCCAGGATTAATAAATAGTACTGGGATAAGTTATCCTTCCCTGGAGGTGGAATAGTAATCCCAGGATAACTTATCCTGGAATAAAGTATGTTTAATAACAAAAATACTCCCTTAAACTTTCCTTTATACTCTACTTTTACATTCATGTATATAAAGATAACTAGTACTACCTTAATAGAATGAACTCTCTAACTTGAATGTTAAATTACTATAATACCCCCAACTTAAAACATTCAATTTAGTATATATTTTATATTTTATATTATATTAAATTTACTTATATTATAAAATATATTAAAAACATATTCCTTTTCACATTGAAGGGTGAGACCTTTTCAAAAAGTTGTGATTTCTCGGAGGAGTTGTGATCTTTTCAAAGGGTTGCGACTCATGAAAATTTTATTTTTAAGAATGAATAACTAAAACTTGCAAAGAAAAATGTAAAAAAATAAAAAACTAAATAAGGTTGGGGTATTTTTGTAAACAAACAACTTATTCTTAAAATTAGGTAATGAATATAAGTTTGAATATGGCAAACCAAACAAGCAATAAAAACTACTCCAAGCATAACTAAACCTAGCATAACTTATCCCAGCATAACTAATCCCAACATAACTAATCCCAGCATAACTTGTATTCAAACCAAACGACCCCGAAGAGTATTGCTCTGGACCATGGCAGAAAAGGACGGTAAGAGGCAGCAAACAGGACAAAGCGTGAACTCACTGTGAGATGGGGTTATCATATTATATAATAAGAAATAAGAAATAAGAAAGAACATCTTTTGAATAAGCTGTCGTCAACCTTGAATAAAATGCAAGTTAAGAGTGATATCTTTATTGGCTTCTCAAAATGGGACCACTTTAAGCGTTTCACTTAGCAAGACTTAGGTTATCTTTCCCTTTTTCCCATCTTTCTTGATATCTTTCCCTTTTCCCCATCTTTCTTGATCTATCTTTTAAACCCTATTGAGAATAATCAGTAAAATAGTAGTAATGCTTTCTAGCCTTTTCTCCGAGATCAAACACATGCTATTTTTTCTAATCTTTTCCATTGTTAGATACGTGATATGCGGATTTGTTTCACTGCTAATCTTGATAATGTTTCTTTTCACCCAATTTAATTCATTTTTACTGCCATGTGTAGAGTCTGCTACAACATTTGTTAATAATATGCTTCACATGCATTTGAAAAAACATTTCAGGGTAAGAAAGATCTCGTAGCTGTTGATAACAGTGAATACGACAAAGAAACTACTGAGGAAAGCGATGAAAGTGATGAGGAAGCCCAGGAACATTCATCCAGTGATCTGGACTCTGAAGACGAACGCAGAAGGTATTATAGCCAGCTTTTTGCAGATTTGCTTCTATAATTGATTGTTGCCTGTAAACTTCTAAAGTTACAAGGTCTCTTTTTCCCTTCATTTTCAGACATGATGATAATATTGAGGCATTATTTGATGAGGCTTATGAAAGGTATTTGGGTAGAGTGGAAGGTAAATCAAAACAGAGAAAGCGATCCAAACAAGCACACTTGAAGGATGATCTGCAGGTAAGTGAGGTTTAAGTTGCACTACAAAATTCTTATTTGTACATCCTCTCCTTAGTTCTTTTCCTGTTTCCTTTTGCTATGGGACGGACTTTCTTGTTTCCTTCAACAAGTACTTTGTACATAAATTCAATAGAGGTCATTCTTTTAGTACTTGATTGATGATGCTCTGCTGGATTTAGTAGGAGCTAACTTGTTTGAGCTTTGTTCTAATTTGGCAAAGATTTAAATCCTGTTTTTCTGGATCAAAATTGATCTGTAAAAGACTCCAAATCTGGATTGTGTTTGTCCCAGGGAGTACTAGGCACAACTTCATATCCTTCCTATATACTTGATTTGTTATTATTTACATTTATTTCCTATATTACAACAACTTATTAGCTGTAATAAAGTGGCATGCAGATTTCAAATAAATATTAACTGAGATTGTAAATTTGGTAAGAATTAGTTTTTACCAAAACAAAAGTCAAATTCAAATTGATTTAAATAAATCCTGATTTGCCTTAAACTAGGATTACAAAAAAGGATTGAATCAAATTTTGATCATTATCTTAAACTTTCCAATTACCTTTCATAAATCATCTAAAAAATGTGTACAAAGTGGTTTGTTTTTAAACATGGCTTCTTCAAGTTACTCAGAAGTTTATCTTCTTTTCTGCCTTTCTTTGCATTAATGGTAGTGCTGCTCTTTCTTTTCCAGGATGGCAATGATGATAGCACAAAGATTCATTCTGCTCTAGACTCTGAGAGTGACATGGAAGATAATGAAGTCAACCCTCTTGTTGTGCCCCTTGAGGATGCACCACCTCAGGAGGAGATTGTGAAGATGTGGTTTACTCAAGATGTTTTTGCTGAAGCAGAAGAGCAGGATGTCTTGGACAAGTATGACAGTAATGATGAAGTGGAAATAGATGGAGGGGCTAAGAAGATCCAAAAATCTAAGGAACTGACGAATGATAAACAGCAGGGAGAAACTAAGGATCTGACGAGGAGGAAAACAAATGGTGGTTTACAGGTCTCAGCTTCTAAGACAGATGATGATTTTGAGATTGTTCCTGCTCCTGCTACTGAGTCTAGTGACTCATCATCTGATGAATCTGATGACGATATTGAAACCAAGGCTGAAATATTGGCTACAGCAAAAATGACGATGAAGAACAGGCCTAGGGAAGAAATGATTGATGATGCTTACAACAGATATATGTTTCACGATGAGGGGTTGCCGAAGTGGTTCATTGATGAGGAAAAGAGAAATTTCCAGCCAGTGAAACCCGTGACAAAAGAGGAGATTACTGCGATGAGAGCTCAATTTAAAGCAATTGATGCTCGGCCTGCAAAGAAGGTTGCAGAAGCCAAAGCACGTAAGAAACGGGCAGCACATAGAAAGCTAGAGAAGTTTAGGAAGAAAGCTAACTCAATATCAGACCAAACTGAAACCTCTGAAGGTTCGAAGAGAAAAATGATTGAACAACTATACAGGAAGGCGTCGTCAACAAAAAAACCAGAAAGGGAATATGTAGTGGCAAAGAAGGGAGTTCAAGTTAAGGTTGGCAAGGGAAAGGTCCTTGTCGATCCAAGAATGAAAAAAGATGCAAGAAAGCATGGAATGAAAAAGAAGACGCAACCAAAAAGGAAAAGGCTCAGGAAAGGCTTCAGCAGCAGCTTAAGCTCATGATTTTTTTTGTTCACATTTTGAAATGAATGAGTCTTAAGATTTTCTGGTTTCTTATTGCCTTTTTCTTGTAAATAGACATTTAATTGAAAGCATTTAAATCATGATAATCTTTTTTTTTAGTAAAACTACACTTCAATTGGAGGTGGCTAAGCCATAGAAATCTTTCATAGTAAGAATACTTGAATCAGAAGCAATCTAATTTCGTAAATCATGAGATACTTTATTTGAAAGCACCCTAGAATCAGTCGCTACAATTTCTTAATGTGTGCATAATTTCAAAACTTCAACTCATGATCATAAGGTAGACATATAATACGGTTTCATATGGAATACATTGAAAACATGTAATTTGAATCAAATCATGCATAATAAGATTAAATATAATCGATTGGATCATAAATAATTGAAGCTATGAAGAATCATATAAAATCCTAGAAATTTGGGTTGAAATTATTGAAGGAAATAGAGAAATCTTTGGGGCTCAATGGATGAAAGAGAATCCATTGATGAATTTCCCACATACTTAGGCCTTGAAATTAGAGGAAGAGACTTGAAAGTTTGAAGAACCCTAATCCACTTGAGAGAATCCTTGGAGAGAATTTAGAGAGAAAGCCTTGAGAATTTTTGAGTGAATGAGGGGGAAATAGGTAGGTTTTGAAGAGTAAAAGCAATCATAGGACTTAGTTATAGGGTCAAAACGACATAGTTTGGGTGTAAGAAAAGATAAGAAATGACCCAAATAACCCTGACTTAAAAACTGTCAGAGGTGACCTACGGTTCGTACAAACTTTTATGGACCGACTTGGTCATTTGTAGATCTAAGTACTAGAGGCCAAAATTCCAATCACTTTTCACGAGCACTTCTTATGTTTGTAGACCCTTCTACGAGCTGTAGCTCCCAACCGTGGAACCCAAAAGTCAATCAAAATTTCACCAAGTTTGGACCCCTTCCTATGACCACTTCCTACGGGCTGTATATACTTCGACAAACCGTCATGGTGGTCTGTAGGAATTCTTCTAGGACTTGACATTTTCAACTTTTCTCACACCTCTCTAACGACTGCCCTCCTACAGATTGTGTGACTTTGTACGGTCCGTAAGTGGACTCATGCAACATGCACCAGTAGCCAAATTTCAGAATTTTCTTTCCAACTCAACTTACCAAGTTTCGAGGTGTTACATTCTTAGTAACAATCTCCTTGTCTCAGAACTATATACCCCGTATGACTTAATCTTAATTGAATCTAGCTAGTGGATCCACCTAAACTCATGATTATGGTCCTTATTGCGGCAAGTAGAATACTCTCTTTTTCAGTGTGGGAACAATACAATGAACTTCATGTTATAACTTACATAGTTTATGTCGATTAAGGGTATCTCCCACAAAGGCTTATGACTTCCTCAAAGACTTATGAAATGATAATGATTTAAAGAAGAATACATGACCTTATACTATGTTTTATGAAATCATATGATCAAATTTATGTTATGTTTACTTGGTCATTGCATTATTATGTTTTCAAATTTATCATGTTATCTTGTTATATTCATGCATTTTTTCCATATTCAGTACATTTTGAGTACTGACCACATACATCTCTTGTGCGTATATTATTTTATAATATAGATTTTGATGCACATTACTCAGACTGCAGTTAGTATTGAATCCTATCAGCTGATCATATTTGGTGAGTCGGGCGTTCAACAGGTAGTCTCACGATCGGGCACTCATGCCCCGACATTGTCATTGTATACTCCCGCGGGTCGGAAGTCATCATAGTTCGGAGACATGGCACTTATGCTTTTATGTATTTTAGACTTATTCAATTTTCAGGTTGTTCAAGTGAGATACTGTTTGTCCTAGTTTTTCTTATGTAGTAGAGACTTGTTGTTAGACATAGTGTTTCCACATTATGGTCTTTGTACTCTGATTCAGTATTATGTTGAGATTACTATTTGAGACTTCGATTCCGCTTATCTCTTTATTTCAATTATGTTGTTATCTTAGTGTCATGCAACGCCTTATGGCTCGCTTAGGATCTCTCAAAATTCTAAGTACTATGTCATGTCTAGGGGGTAGTCTTGAATCGTGACAAATTCAAAGAAAATGCAATTACAACTTAAAGACACTTTTATCATGATGGATAAACAAAAATAATCTTGAGATAAATTTTTAATACCTGTGAATTCCCTGTTTAGTTACAAAGTCTGGAATAACTTATTTCAAGATTAATAATTAGTATTGAGATAAGTTATCACTGTCTTTGGGTAGAATAATAATCATGGAATAACTTATCTTGGAATAAAATAGTTAAATAACAAAAATACCTCCTCAAACCCTTTTTATACATCACTTTTCACATCCTTTACACTTATGAAAGATATTCTTATAAACAAAAACTTATTTTTAGAAAGGCAAAAATACTCATTACCCCCCTGAACTTGAAGTTTTTTATACGGTGTACACCTAAACTAAATTTCGTTTTAATTACCCCCCCTCCCCCCGAACTTGTTTATTCCTCCGTCGCGTACACCTTTTTTGTCTACCTGGCGTAGAAATTGACAACACTCTCTACTAGGCGCGTGAGGAAGTGATTTTTTGCTACATCACAAAGCTACAACGGTAAAAGAATGTAAAATCTCCATTTTTCTTTAATATTTGGCATATTTTTAACGAAAAATAGGGCAAAATGTAAATGAAAAGTAAAGGAAACAAAGATTAACACTTACTTGGTAAGAATTTCAGACAAATTTGAAATTTAATCGACCAACTTCACGTCTAAAAAAACCCAAATCCAGAAGGAGTTCCGCGAAATCAGCCCTTATTCAAAAATAACTTTTAAACAATGAATTTTAAATTTAAGAAATTTATATTTTGCAATATTAATTTATCTAGGTGGCTATTATTTATCTAGGTGGAAATCCGCATCACCACTTTTGCCAGCTGTAGTCACAGTAGGAGCAGGTGGACGAAAAAGGTGTACGCGACGAAGGAATAAACAAGTTCGGGGGGGGGGGGAAGGGGTTATTAAAACGAAATTTAGTTTAGGTGTACACCGTATAAAAAGTTTCAAGTTAAGGGGGTAATGAGTACTTTTGCCTTTTAGAAAATGTGTAATGTATATTAACTTTAATACAAGAAACTAATCTCAACATAATTAACTTTAAGAGTGTGTTTGGTATGAAGTGTGGTTCAATTTTTCCATGTTTGGTTGGTTTCAATGTTTTGGAAAATGTTTTTCAAATCAATTTGTTTTCCTCAAATTTAAGGGAAATGACTTTCCTTCAAAAATTTAGGAAAACATTTTCCAAAACTCTACTTCATTCTTCAATATTTCTTTTCTTACCCTATTCCGTACCTCGTACCCCATACCCGATCCTCCTCATCCAAAAAAATAATTTTTTTTTAAATTTTCTTATTTTTCAAATTTCAAATATATTTTTACCCCTACCCCAAACCAATCCCCCTCCCCCAAACAAAAAAAAACTTTAAAATTATTTTTGAAAAATATTTCAAATTTTAAGATTTTTTTAACTCACTCAACCCCTACCACGCCTATCCCCCACCCCCCCACACAAAAAAAAAAATTATTTTGATTTTTTTTTTTTTTTTAAATTTCATTTTTTACTCCATCCCATACCCTGCCCCGCTCCCCCATCCAGGTCAATTTTATTTTCAAAAAGTTATTTTTTAAAAATATTTTCCCAAAATCAAGTCCTAAAATAATTATCGAGATTGATTTTAGGATCAGAAATTATTTTCCTAATATAGGAAACGAAGTACCCTAATACTCAAACATACGTAATTACATGTTTTAGGCTTTTGGGTTGTTCACGCGAGCAACACGTGAGAGAAGCATACAAAATCGTATATAAAGTCGGCCAGGGGGCCAAAACCCTAGCAAACTTCTTAAACCCTCTTTGTTGAAATGGGGAAGGTGAAAGGAAAGCATCGTTTGGACAAGTACTATCATCTTGCCAAAGAACAAGGTTATCGTTCTAGGGCAGCATGGAAGCTTATCCAACTCGATTCCAAGTTCAGCTTTCTACGTTCATCACAATCAGTACTTGATCTTTGTGCAGCACCTGGTGGTTGGATGCAAGTTGCTGTTAAGCATGTACCCGTTGGTAGTCTTGTTATCGGTGTTGATTTGGATCCAATTAGGCCAATTCGTGGTGCTATTTCTGTTCAACAGGATATTACTACACCTAAATGTCGTTCAACTATTAAGAAACTTATGGCTGAGAATGGATGTAGAGCTTTTGATTTGGTTCTTCATGATGGTTCACCTAATATTGGTGGTGCTTGGGCTAAAGAAGCTACTAGTCAGAATTCATTGGTTATTGATTCTGTTAAGCTTGCTACTGAATTGTTGGCTCCAAAAGGGACTTTTATTACCAAGGTACTTATTCAAATATTTATCTTTTTGATTTTGTTAAGCTTGTTGGACAAAGTGGAAAAGACCCTTTACGTCTTACTATGAGCTTGGTGTTTTTGTCATATCAGATTCTGGATCTGCGATGATGAGTTCCTTAATTAGTTTATGTATTTGGTTACTATTTTCGTTGTTATTTTCATGTGGACTAATGCCAAGTAGTATATGACTTGTAATTTTGAATTTAGATAAACGTTATTCTGTGTTGTTGGAATTCTAATTATGTTTAATACAGCCATTTGGCTAGAACAGTGAGAAAATTTTGAAATTTCATTTCAACTGAGTTGCTGATTAAATTATTTTATTTCCTTCATATGGTTTACCTTGCCCGACAGCTGTGGTCTTTTATTCTATATTCTAGTCTTTGAGTGTTTCTGCTGTAGCTTTCCCAAAGTGCATCCTTTAAAGTTGATCTTCATGAAGGAATGAGAACTACATTATCTTACATCGCTGCCAACTATCTAAGCGCTACATCGTCATTTTCCTGTTCAAAAACTATGTTCTTTCAGTAATCTTTTTCTTGATATATCATTCTTTTCATTGTTTCATCATTGTGTTTTTTTGAATGGTTGAGTCAATCGCTGAAGCCAATGGTGTATTTGGCTGAATTCTGAGGGTTTAATCTTTGCTTTAACTATATTCCATGACCTACCGATTATTTATTGTGCCATACTTCCTTCCTCATATGTTGGCAAAACTCTTGGTATGCACATGTAGTTGTCCAAAATGAAGCCCTTGGCCTCTTTTGACAATGTTGAATCTGGTTCTAGTATCAGATCTATTGGTATTTACACTTAAAAGCAACCTCAAGTAACATTTTTTAGGTTCATTCCTTTTTCTGCTGGGAGGCGATGATCAATATTTATATTTGTGTATCCGAGCGTAATTGTGATGAAAATACTTTTTCTGATGCTCATACAAACAGAGTTGTCCGGTAGACTGATATGGTCTCCTCTTTTAGATTTTCAGATCTCAAGATTATAATGCAGTTCTTTACTGTCTAAGACAGGTAATTTTCCACATCTATACTCAGTTTAATTTTCAAGTATAAAAGGATCAAATGATCCCTCACTTTTGAGTTTCATCTACAGCTTTTTGATAAGGTTGAGGTGGACAAACCTCTGGCCAGTCGTTCAGCATCTGCTGAAATTTATATTATAGGTTTTAAATATAAAGCTCCTTCAAAGATCGATCCACGACTTCTTGATGTAAAGCACCTCTTTCAAGGAGGAAAAGAACCCCCCAAGGTACTGAAAGAGTTTTTGAATTATGGTCCTCTCTCACGCTCTCTCCTTAAACCCCTGCCCCTTTTATCTCTTTTGCATGCTAGGTCTGTGCACTTTCCTTTTCCTTAACATATAGACGCTTCTATAATCTCATTGAGCTTCTTGTGTGTACTTAATCAGGTGATTGATGTACTTGGGGCGACGAAGCAGAAGAGACACCGTGATGGGTATATCCTATTTTGCTGTGTATTTATGCATTTGAATAATTGTTTCAAGTCCATGAGAAGGAACATGACATTCCATTGACTATAACCAAATGATAGAAACATGTTATTTGTGCATAGATTTTTGGGACACCGAACTTTGTAAACTGAACCAGTCTGCTTTTAACACTTCCCAGAATATGCCCTTGTAGTGGAACTGAGGCAGGGAAGCAGATGATGTGTTTGTCCTTTTTGACAAGTAAACAATTCACTAGATGTAGTATCTATGGGGATGCATGACCAGCTTCTCATACGAGCTTAAATTACGAGAAGAAGCTGAATCCGTCTTTGTTGGCTAAATAATGATAATAGGTGACCATTCATTTGAAGAGATGCAGTGACATTATATAAGGAGAAAGACAGTTTGCTAAAATTAAGTTGTTTTTTCCCTTTTCTTTTGGTTTCGTCACATGGGTTGAGTTCTTGTGAGATTTTTGTTGAGGAAGTTTTAGCAAAGTGAAAAACAAACATCTGACAATGGGCCAAGATGCTAGGTTGAGAGGTTATAAGTAGTTTGAGCACTGAAAAGAGTGTAAAATTGTCAAATGATGAATGGGAGAAGAGAATGTGTGGTGACAGAGAGAGAAAGGTGTGAGTGTGTGGGGCTCTGGCCTTTGGCCATTGAGGGCTTTTACTTTCTGCGTCCCCAGCATCGCAGCAGTTTGTTCTTTCTTCTTCCTAAAACTTGGCCTGCTTCACTTCCTTCATGTCTCCCACGACGGTGGATTATGACTGATTTTGTTCCATCAAAATATAGTGGATGTTTGTTTAGCAGTCTGATGCTGAAGATTTCACTCTCCAAATCTCTTTCTTTGCATGTATTAATGAGAATCATGGACTGAGTTGATAGTGAAGCTCTCAGGTTGCTTTGTCTGCTTCACTAATAAATTCCAGCCTCAACTTCTACTAGTCCGTTTTAGAGCCTTTAATTGTTTGGGGCAACATGTGAAACCTCTTAGCTTTTGTTTGGCCATAGATTTTTAAGATGAAACTTGAAAATTTGAGTTTCTGAAGTTGTAATTTTTGGAATTTGAAGTTGTGAGTGGAAGTCCAAAAAACCCAAAAAATTGAAGTTCACAGATTTGAAGCTTCCAAATCCAATCAAATTTCATGGCCAAACAACTATTTGAAGATAATTTTTCAAAATATAGTCCCAAAATCTATGGCCAGATGCTAGCTTAGTATACTGGGCTCATCCTTTTTATTATCCATCATTAATAGATGATATCATTCCAGTAGCTATTACCTTGCCATTTGAATTTCTAACTAATTGCCAGCTTTCAAATGATTGATGTTAATTGATTTCCTTCTTTCTATTTTCAGATGCATGAATTATCCCATCACACTTGCATCTATATGACATTTGTATAAAATGAACCTTGCAGGTACGAAGATGGAGCCACAGTCCTAAGGAAGGTGTGCTCAGTTGCAGATTTTGTATGGTCTGATAACCCTGTTCAGGTCCTTGGTACATTTTCTTCAATGAGCTTTGATGATCCTGCCTGTTTGGCTATTAGAGACCACACTCTCACAACAGAGGAGGTATATTACATGTGGTCTATTATAGGCTAGCCTGTTGTTGCTAGATGCTGTAGTTGCTTGCTATCGTTAGACTTACACTTCAATTTTTGTGTCAGGTTAAATCTCTATGTGATGATTTGCGTGTTCTTGCAAAGCAAGACTTCAAGTATCTCTTAAAGTACGAAACATAAAACTTTTTAGCACCTTTCCGTTTTGGAATGCTCAAAATTCTTGATTGAATTTAGTTACATTATTCTCTATTCTCATTCTTTTATGTTCCTCTTATGATTTTTTTAATGCAAACCTTGTTTTTTCTAGGTGGCGTATGCAGATAAGAAAAGCTTTATCTCCTGAAAAAATAAAGACCCCAACAGTTGTTGAAAGTGAGAGCAAAGAAGGTGAAGATGAAGGTGAAGATGAAGATGAAAGAGTTCTCAATGAAATAGAGGAGAAAACCAATATTTTGGAGAAAAAGCAGAAAAAAGAGAAGAAGCTTCAAGCAAAAAGACGAGCCAAGGTTTATGCATATGCCCCACCAAGTCTCTTTCAATTTCTGTTTTGGTTTGCTGTTGTTGTTTACACATAGTTAAGAATGTGTTCCATAAAACATCATGTGGGGAGTGATATTTTCTGTTGAGCTCAGAAGAATTAATGGACAAACAAGTATCCCAAATTGTGAAATTTTGTGCTTTTCCCTTATGAAAACAAGTGCACTTTCATGCATTTCAAGTTTTCAACGTTTGGAAAATCTTATGGTGGCTCCTCTCCTTTTCTGAAAACCCCCAAACATCATTTCTTCAGGGTATCTTAGCTAAAAACCAAATTAGTCGAACTATAGCCGGGGAAACGTTGCAGTTCAGAGCCAGGTTGAATAAAATTTGATTGCCTGTAGGGCAATGACTAAAACTCCCACCAGGGAATTCTGGGAAAAGTTAAACTTGCTACTAAGTATTATTTGGTTTAAGTCTTGACATTAGGGTTTCTTGATTTTTTTTATAACTGAGAAATCCTCGAGTCCAGCGGCTCTTGGTTTGAAACTTGGTGGATGATGGTCTGTCCCGCTACACTTATCCACTTAAACACCAGGCTTTTTTCTTCGGTCAGATTCAACCTGTGACGAGGTGGTCTATAGTATCTGCTTGTTTCTGGTGGGCTATTTTGAGTGAAAGAAACCTCAGGTGTCATGAGAATATTACTAACACTATTCAGAAGGTTAAAGAAAATTGCATCAACATGTTGTATTTTTGGTGTAAAGAAGATGGTATAGAAGAAGTAGAACAGTTGGTAGATTTCCCAGGATCTATGTAATTATGGAAATAGCTTGTGTTATTTTGGAAGCAGCCAACATTCTCTTAATGCTGAAGAATAGAACTCTACCTTTATCAAAAAAAGAGAAGAGAAAAGATTCCAATCTCTGACAAGCGTCTAATTCACACATCACTTGTTGTGCTCTTAACACTAGACCAAAATCTGGTAGTGGTTTCTTGAATTGATTTGTACCCTCATAACAACTTCTGTAACTTTCCTAAAATCATGAAGTAGTCACATGGGATCTATTTCACTGATTGTTTCCCTTTATTTTTCTGATTGCAGGAGAAAGCACGCAAGGCACTTGGGATACAAGTAGATGCGACAGAGGATGGCTATGGTGATCAGGATTTGTTCTCTCTATCTTCCATCAAGGTATTTTCACACTTGAGCTTCCTTGTTATATCATTTGCACTAGTGGACTGGATGTAGCTTTTACAGAGAAATTGTTTTTCCTTAAAGTTAATATGGTTGAAAGTTCGGTTCTTCATCGTCCAGATGAGGTCTTGTGTATTTGAGAAAATCTACATCTAGATATCAACTAGATATTGTAGCTAAAAACTGAAATAGTTGCATCAATAAATCTTATATTTTAAAGAAGTGATGAAAGTTGGTAGACATACATATTGGAGGCTAGGCAAAAGAGGTTATGGAAGATGCCTCCATTTTGAACTTTGGTTAATATGGAGGGAAGAAATTTTGAAGGAATTGAGTGCTATACAAGTTGAGAGTTCGTAATTTTTTTTCTTGTATTTATTGCATAATGTCCATCTTATGCTATACTTTTAGGCAACTCAATAAATGCATGCACATTTGTAACAATAACTCTGCCTTAGTGTGGCACAATGGGCACTTTTGTATTGTCCTCGGAAAGAGAAGAAGATAAATAATGAGAAGTAAAATGCATTCTTTTTGAATTACAATGTTGTAAACAATTAAAAAATTTGCCTTTGCTGGAAGTAGTAAAGGGAATACATAAAATATTTTTTTGATCTTTCTATATTCTATCTAAGAATTGAGACGGGAAAAAAAGCGGTAAGGGTGATTTGACTGTTTTCTTCTCATAGTTATCAAGTTGCTTCAGAACTTGGCTCTAACTTCAGGTTCTTCAGAGTTGTATCTCCATAACCACTTTGTCAACATTCACTTGCTATAAGTTGCTAGATTTCTGATGGACAACCCTCCCTGATTTTTGGTTTTGTTACTTTACTATATCAGATGATATTGGTGACTTTGACTGATTCCTTTTTATAGTTGTCAAGTTCCTTTAGAATCTTTCTGCGGGTAGAAGTAAAATTGATATTAAGAACCATAACATTTTTTTATAGGTTACGACATTTCACAGATGTGAATGTTATGATTAAATTCATGTTATAATATACCCTAAAGAATTATCCATGATGTAATTAGTTTAGATCTGTAAATAGAAAGGTGCAGTGGATGGTGTTGGGAGGTATGTGGTTTGTAGGAACAGCAGCAGGAGAGATGTGCTTTTGAGCTTTTGTGACGTGGTTGAGAATTTCAAGGATAGAGAGAACAGGGAAAGTTAAATTCACCCTCTCCCAATTTATACTCCACACTCGTTTTAAAAAAAATTATTGAACCAAAAATACAAGGAGTGTTCAGGAACGCACATCATTTCAATTTCCACATTTGTTCAATAAGCAATATGGATGTCTGTAACTTGTGGACATTCAGAAGCCTATGGCATCCACCAAGTAAAAAGGTGTACCTGGTTGACCATCCTACAGTTGGGAAAATCTCAGAGCATTCTGAGGAAGTGTGAGGGTGTATTGTGCAGAGACGAGATAAGCAGAAATGAAAATAGTGATGAAGTTGATACTTCCAGGACTACTGTTGGACAGTAATTTCTTGGAGTGACTTTGGATCATCCTTAACATGGGAGTGCTGAACAGCAAACAGAGAAGAGAGAGGAATGACACTTGAAGAATAGCCATGGACCATGGCAGAAAAGGACTGTAAGAGGCAGCAAATAGGACGAAGTGTGAACTCACTGTGAGATGGGGTTATCATATTATATAATAAGAGACATAAGAAAGACACATATCTTTTCTATAAGGTGGAAGCGTCAACCTTGAATAAAATGCAAGGTAAGAGTGATATCTTTATTGGCTTCTCTAAATGGGGACCACTTTAAGCGTTTCACTTAGCAAGACTTAAAGGTTATCTTTACCTTTTCCCAATCTTTCTTGATCAGTGAAATAGTAGTAATGCTTTCTAGCTTTTTATCCTAGACCAAACACATGCTATTTTTTCTAATCCTTTCCATTGTTAGATATGTGTTATGCGGGTTTCACTACTAATCTTGATAATTTTTCTTTTCACCCAATTTAATTCATTTTTACTGCTACGTGAAGGTCTGCTACAACATGTGTTAATAATATGCTTCACATGCATTTGAAAAAACATTTCAGGGTAAGAAAGATCTCGTAGCTGTTGATAACAGTGAATACGACAAAGAAACTACTGAGGTAAGCGATGAAAGTGACGAGGAAGCCCAGGAGCATTCATCCAGTGATCTGGACTCTGAAGACGAACGCAGAAGGTATTATGACCAGCTTTTTGCGGATCTGCTTCTAAAATTGACTGTTCCCTGTAAACTTCTAAAGCTACAAGATCTCTTTTTCCCTTCATTTTCAGACATGATGATAATATAGAGGAATTATTTGATGAGGCTTATGAACGGTATTTGGGTAGAGTGGAAGGTAAATCAAAGCAGAGAAAGCGATCCAAACAAGCACACTTGAAGGATGATCTGCAGGTACGTGATGTTTAAGTTGCACGATAAAATTCTTATATGTACATCCTCTCCTTAGTTTTTTTTATGTTTCTTTTTGCTATGGGACTGAGTTTCTTGTTTCCTTCAACAATTCTTTGTGTATAAATTAATTAGGGGTTATTCTTTTAGTACTTGTTTGATGATGCTCTACTGGATTTAGTGGGAGCTAACTTGTTTGAGCTTTGTTCTAATTTGGCGAAGATTTAATTCCTGTTTTTCTGGATCAAAATTGATCTGTAAAAGACTCCAAATCTGGATTGTGTTTGTCCCAGGGAGTACTAGGCACAACTTCATCTCCTTCCCATATACTTGATTTGTTATTATTTACATTTATTTTCATATTACAACAACTTATTAGCTGAAATATAGTGGCATGCAGATTTCAATTAAATATTAACTGAGATTGTAAATTGTTAAGATTCAGTTTTTACAAAAACAAAAGTCAAATTCAAATTCAAATTGATTCAACTAAATCCTGATTGGCTTTGAACTAGGATTACATAGAAGGATTGAATCAAATTTCGATCATTATCTTAAACTTTCCCAGTATCTTTCATAAATCATCTAAAAATATGTGTACAAAGTGGTTTGTTTTTTTCACATGGCTTCTTTTAGTTACTGAGAAGTTTATCTTCTTTTCTGTCTTACTTGGCATTAATGGTAGTGCTTCCCTTTCCTTTCCAGGATGGCAATGATGATAGCACGATGATTGATTCTGCTCAAGACGACTCTGAGAGTGACATGGAAGATAATGAAGTCAACCCTCTTGTTGTACCCCTTGAGGATGCACCACCTCAGGAGGAGATTGTGAAGAAGTGGTTTACTCAAGATGTTTTTGCTGAAGCAGAAGAGCAAGATATCTTGGACAAGTATGACAGTGAAGATGAAATGCAAATAGATGGAGGGGATAAGAAGATCCAAAAATCTAAGGAACTGACGAATGATAAACAGCAGGGAGAAACTAAGGATCTGACGAGGAAGAAAACAAATTTACAGGTCTCAGCTTCTAAGACAGATGATGATTTTGAGATTGTTCCTGCTCCTGCTACTGATTCTAGTGACTCATCATCTGATGAATCTGATGACGACATTGACACCAAGGCTGAAATATTGGCTACAGCAAAAATGATGCTGAAGAAAAGGCCCAGGGAAGAAATGATTGATGATGCTTACAACAGATATATGTTTCACGATGAAGGGTTGCCGAAGTGGTTCATTGATGAGGAAAAGAGAAATTTCCAGCCAGTGAAACCCGTGACAAAAGAGGAGATTGCTGCAATGAGAGCTCAATTTAAAGCAATTGATGCTCGGCCTGCAAAGAAGGTTGCAGAAGCCAAAGCTCGTAAGAAACGGGCCGCACATAGAAAGCTAGAGAAGTTTAGGAAGAAAGCTAACACAATATCAGACCAAACTGAAATCTCTGAAGGTTCAAAGAGAAAAATGATTGAACAGCTATACAGGAAGGCGTCGTCAACAAAAAAACCAGAAAGGGAATATGTAGTGGCAAAGAAGGGAGTTCAAGTTAAGGTTGGCAAGGGAAAGGTCCTTGTCGATCCAAGAATGAAAAAAGATGCAAGAAAGCATGGAATGAAAAAGAAGAAGCAGCAGGACAAGGGGAAGAAGGGCAACCAAAAAGGAAAAGGCTCAGGAAAGGCTTCAGCAGCTGGCAACAAGGGAGGACGGGGAAAATGAAATGAATTTTAGGATCTGTGAGGAGCTTAATCTCATGATTTTGTTTACGTTTTGAAATGAATTAGTCCAAGATTTTTTGGTTTCTTAGTTTGCTTTTTCTTGTAATATCGTTTTCTATTTATATATACTTTTGATTGATAATACTTTGTTGATTTCTTTTCTATTTATTGTCCACCGTCTTCTCACTATATTTGTGGTGATCTTTCAATATTTCTACATTTTGAGCTTGTAACCAAGGTATTTACTGGTCTTTGATGATTAATGTGAGTGGCTAATACTTGAGTTAGAAGTGTATTGGAAAAATAAGTACATGAATATGAACGCTGAAAAAGCTTATAATTTGGATGGAATAAAAACATCTCTTTTTCCATTTCTTTTTACTCATTTCATTTCTTTGTTTCGTGTCTTCCTGGGAAGAACTTGATAGGTATACCACCTAAATATCTATGGCCAGAGAGTCAAATAGGTCGGGAAGAAAGAGTCTTGAGGTTGAGGAGTCAAATGGGTCGGGAAGAAAGAGTCTCGAGGTTGGGGAAGATTTAGTATTTTTATCGTATTAGATTTGCTATTTTATTTGACGGGACTGATTTCGATTATATCTGGTTTAGTGAACATGTCAATTTCCAAGAGCTGCCTTTTTATGCACAAAAATTCTTGATAAATTTATTTATTATCTAGAATTATTTATTGTTAAATTAAGGGAACAGTATAGCTTAATTGATAAACGATCAAATGAGAACACAAATTTTGTTTATGAAATTGGTGAACACCATTCTCCATATTTTAGCTAAACTTTGTACCTATTGTTTCAACATAAGGTACTATTTTCAGTAAAAACATATTTCTATACATGTTAATTTGGTGCGTGGAATAAAAGTGGTGCATTGCACATCAATTTTCAATTAATGTAACCAAATGTTTACCTTGTACTATAATTGAAAGTATATCATCAATATTTCTCTTGAGAAATTTAACAGAAAACTACTTTAGTACACACCTAATGACCTAAAAGCACACAACTAACAAAGAGTAAATAATAAAGGAAGGCAACTATAACATCTCATATGATGCATGCTTTTTTATTAGTGGTGCCGATTCTAATTTTTTTTTTTAATTTCTAGATTATTTATACTTATATTTTGGCATCTATAGGGCACTTGGTAATTTTTATCTCAATGTTGACATGAAAAAGATAGCGAATACGCCCTTTTTTGGGCGAGTGAAGTTGATGAAATACAAATCATCTTTCATGTGAAGTATTTTTCAAAGTCACATTCATAATTTCATATACAATTTTTTTTCCAACTATGTATATTTTCTTACTTCTCAATGTACCATACATATTTTACCTTAACTTTGTATTTTTTTTTAATTTTCATTAGATAAGAGCACTTTATGCAAGTCGTATGTTTTTTTCTTTTTTCTAAAGAAAATGTAGAAGAAAATCCTAGAACTCCATTGGGTTGAAAGTTATAAGAATTTAAAGACCAACGGAAATGTCTCTTTCTTTAAATTAAAGCTACACTACTATAATAACATCATTTCTAATTTTAATTATTAGCACTTACTTTTTAGTAAGTTTTGATTTTTAGATCAAAGAAAATCCTAAGATATATTTGGGTATCATTTAAAGAACGGAAATGGTTCCGGCGGATGCATGGACCTTGTGAGCCCCTATATGATCACCCTTGAGGTCATTTCTATTTTTTGCGTGCTTTTATGGTTTTGCCCATTTCCGTAGCTTCTGTGTGGTATTGGGTTGGCTAGCATGCTTCCCGAGGTGGTCGAGTGAGTTTTGAGTTGATTTTTCTCTTTGGGAGGCTTTTGAAGTGAAATGGTTGACTTTAGTCAAAATCCAGAGAATTTGATGTCGGATCCATTAGCTCTAGAAGGGTTATTTTGATCTAGTAGGATGGTCGGTTCGGGTTTTGAGGCTTAGACGTTTTAGTTTTGAAGTTTTGACCAAAGTTTAACTTCGGTCAACATTCTTGGTAAACATACTTGAATGGAAATTCCGTCAGCATGGTTAGCGATAGAATGCCGAGTTTTGTCTAGGACGATCTTTGGTTCAGTTCTCAAGGCTTTCGGGATGAGTTTGTGGCTTTTGGCGTTTTGTTTAGAATTTCATTGTAAGTGTTGACTTTGGTCAACATTTTGATGAGACGACCTCAGTTGGTTGTTTCATCGATTCCGTTAAGTTCAAAATATGATTTCTGATTGGGTATCTAGTTCGTTTGCATTGACGAGGTTCCAAAAAAATTCTAAGCCCATGTCGGGAATTTTTTCACTCTTAGTGAACTCCTGATGAAGTGCTCCTGGTGCAACACTATTCTTTTCTTCACTAGTCCTAGCCCGTGTTGGCAGAGAGTAAGCCTTGAGGCCCCCTCGTTTGCGTAGGTCTAGCCACGATCACAGAGAGTTTCCCTCCCAAGCCTTCGTATACCACTTGCCGCGTTCACGAAGGGTTAGCACCCCAGACCTTCGCGTTCGCTGGCCTCTCACCACGTTCGTGAAGGGTCATCATAGATGACCTCCGCATACGCGAGATGGCCTCTGGGTTCGTGAAGGTTTATCTGTAACACCCGAAAGTGTAAAGGTCAGTTGGAAGTTGAAAGGGTTGCAATCTGGTGCAAAGTTGCCAGTGCACTGGTTCCATGAGCCCATGTACGAACCATAGATGGTTGTACGGGGCGTGGGAACCAGTTGTGGTTGGAAGCTTGGAAATCTGGAAAATGTCAAGTCCCAGACCTATTTGTGCGAGCCAAAAGTACAACCCATAAATAGAAGTACGAGCCGTAGTTGGGTCTCGCAGATGCAGCCTTCAAGACTTAGTGATTTTCATTACTTGGTTCTACGATTGGTTGTACGGGTCATACAAGGAACTACAACTCATAGAATTAGGTTCATAATCCTAGATCTGTAATGATCCGGTCGGTAGTTTTGGGAAAAAATTATGAATTGACTATTTTGCCCCTCTTGATACCGACCCTGAGTCTTTAATGTTTGACTCTGAAAAGTTGTCTTTGAACTTTGATTTAAAAGTTGAGATTTTGGTAAGTTTGTGAGTTTTAAAGGCTAAGTTGTCAAGAAAGTGATTTTTGCGGTCTTTTGGAGTTCCGAGTGTCGGAATGGAATTCCGTCGATTCCATCAATCCTGAAATGTGAAATCATATCCGTGAGAGTTTTCGTTTCATATTCCGAGTCTTTTTGAGGTTTTGAGGTCCTAAGTTGTGAAATTGTGAAAATTTAGCCTTTGGGTTAACTTTGGTCAAAATTCAAAATTTGGATGCTTGGATCGGGATTCTGAGAGTTCCATTGGATTCGGGAGATGACTTTAGGCCTAGGTAAGCTCTTGGTTGATTTTTGAGAGGTCCTGAACTTATTTTAACCTTTTTAGGCTTGAGTTAATTTCTTGTGATTTTCACGGATGTCGGGTCAAGGAAACCTCATATTCGGGGTTTGACAGTCCCATTGTGTCCGGAACGTTGAGTATAATTGATTTGCATATGTGGTTTGTGTTTTTAGAGTTTCGAACGAGTCCCGAGGATCCTTTTGATGTTTTGAGAGTCGACTAATTTTTTTTGGTGCCTAGGTTTTGTAACCTTCGCTTTTGTGATAGGCCTTCCGCTTAAAGCGAGCTTCACTTAAGCGAAGGTGTGATCGCTTAAGCGAAGGCCGAACTTCGTGGAAGGATTCACTTAAGCGAACCATGGCTCACTTTAGTGATGGTCGCTTAAGCAAAGCCTAGTTTGCAAAAGCGAGACCCGCGTTTTTAGCTGGGCTCACATAAGCGAACCCCTGTTCGCTTTTGCGACATCAAAGAGGGGTTTTGCTACCATTTTCAGGGTTTAAGCCCCATTTCACCATTTTTGAGTTTTGGGAGCTTTGGGATGACGATTTTGACCAGATTTTCGAGGGAAATCGTTTGGGTAATGATTCTTAACTCTAAATCTTTGATTACCTATTATTATTATTGAATTATGAGTTTAGATCAAGATTTTTGGGTTGATAAATTGAGAGTTCTTCATGAACTTGAGTTTTGAAGTTAAAGTGAATTTACGAATTGATTATAAGTCCATTTTCGAAATGATTTTCCCTAATGATTTCCTAGAGCCTTGAGTAATGTTTTTGATATTCCGCGATTCTACGATATTTTTGATGCATTTCACTTGGAGTTTTGTGTGAGTCTTGAGCATTTTGTTATTAGATATGATGGTTTTTGTGTAATTCTTGCAGGATATAGGTTCAGATGTTGTTGATTGAGATAAGAGCTGAAAATTGCAGAAATGGCTAGTGACGGAGCCAACCACGGACCGTAGGTCCTGTGACGGGTCGTAGGTGAAGCTGCGTAGGTGTGAGTTCAAGAAAGTCTGATCAAGTGTGTAACCACAGAGCCAACTGATGCCCCGTAGATTGAATGATGGACCGTCCTGCACGTCTGTCGTTTGTGATCACAGAGTTGAAGTTCCAGTACTTGAACCACGGAGGCAAGTGATGGACCGTAGTCCAGTCCACGGACCGTAGGTCCAACCGTCGTCTGAAGGCCCTGGAATATTTTCCAAGTACTGATCCACGGAGGGAGACCACGGACCGTAGGTCGTGTCATCGATTGAAACCGCGCCTGAGCTGTTATTTTCTTATTTTCTTTCCTACTTGGTTTAGGATTTGTTTACTATAAATATTAGTTGTTATTTCCATTTTTAAGGGTTAGACAATATTGGGAACCTTTGTTTTTGGCTTTGAGATTTCTTTGCAAACACTTGGCAAATTTAAATCTTGAAGTTTCGTTTTATTAAATTTTGCTTTTGATTTCCAATTGAAGTTTTCGGTATTCATCTACTTTGACTGTAAGTTCATGATTCTTCTTAACAACAATATGAATTGGGAATTCTCAAGCATGAGTAGCTAAATCCACAACTAGGGTTGTGGAAACCATGAAAAGATTAACAATATATGCATAAACACTATTCCAGAATTACTTAGTTATTAGTCATACGTTGTTAATTGCTCCTGGTTCCCACAACCCTAGTTGTGGACTTAGCTACTCATGCTTGAGAATTCACAATTCTTATGATCAATGAAGGAGACCAAAGAAGTCACCAAATTTGGTAGATATAAATGAAGGAGAACAAAGAGAGGATGATCAATCAAAAGAAAAATAAGATATGAAGAAGACCAAAATTTAGAAATTGTAGAGAACAAAAGTGAAGGTAGAGGTAATTTCCGTTGTGGTATAGATGTATTTAATTTCAAAGAGGACTCCAATAATGGTCCATCTGTAACAACCCGGAAAACTAGTAAGACCAGCTAGAGCCTAACGGAATCTAGTAAGTGAAACTAGAGCTTAATGAGTTTGTTTTGAGTTTGGTGGGAGGTTTGGAAGTGTAAAATGGTTCCCCGAGTCTAGGTTGAGGTGTCTAGAGGTTAAACATCAAGGTACGACCCCCCAAAGACCAACCAAGGGTCCTTGGGGAGGACCCTAAAGTCTAACCCTCAAGGCTGCCTAGAAACCAAAAATCTGCAAATTTAGTGTGACCTACGGATGGCCACCTACGGCAAGTAGGTGGACCCACGCCTCGTAGATGGGGATCATGGGTCAGGCACCAAAATGTAAAGATGCAGACCCCACCTACGGACCTACAGGATGGGGCGTCACCCCACCTACGGTCCGTAGGTCAAGGGGCGTCAATGACACCTGCTTGCAGTCCAAAATCTCTGCCAAGGTAAGTGGGTTCCAATTAATCCTTTTTAATTAGTTTTCATTAGGGGTCATTTAATATGGGTTTATTTCACCTATATAAAGTATTTTATATCATTAAACCCCTAATTAACTCATTATATCTCAAGATCCCAAATGATAACCACCTCTCCTCTCCAAAAACCTTCTCTCTAGAACCTCCATTGAAGAACAAAGAAAGAGATCAACTACTGCTTGAAGATGGGGTTTTTTCATACGAATTTGGTTGGATTATACACCTAAGGTATGGAAGTTTTCATCCTTGGGTAGCTATTACCCAAGGATCCCTTTCAAAAGCTTTTTATCTCAATTCTAGAAAACCCAAATAGCTAGGGTTTCAACTCAACCCCATGGATTCTTTTCAAAGTTGCTTTTAAAGGTTGAATTATGATTGTTTATGAATGTATGACTGATTTTCTATGATTTTAACTTGAATTCTCCAAGAATCCATGAGTTTCCCCAATCCTAGCTGTGATTCTTCTCTACATTATGAATATTGTTGTAAGTTGGTTCAATTGATTGGATGTGAGTTGATTATGATGTAATTGAATGATTTAAGTATAATTATACATGTATATTTTATTAACATAAGATCCTATAATGAAATTGATATAGTCTAGGGTTATGTCATGAAAGAGGCAAATTGAGGGTTAGGTGTGACCTTTTAAGAATGATGAACTCCTTGATGAATTGCCTTAGATTAGATCGCCTAGACATTAATTCCTTAAGGTTAAAGCTTCAAGACATAAATTGACTTGATTATGACTTATATGATGGATCATAGTTGTGTAGTATTGAGATTGAGTTTATATGTTCCTATATGACTATAATTGATCAAGAATGAGGCATGTGGTTAGGTTACGTTAAGAATTAGGTATATATGATGATCATGTGAGGCATTGCTTGAGAGTAAGGCTTGTAGTATGAAGATGACTCCTAAGGATTTAAGGGTAAAAGCTAATATGAATAAGTTAAGGATGTTAAGGCTTAGAGAAGGAAAATATTATGTTAAATTGCAAATGGCATTGTTGTGAAAAGACTTCATCTACATGACCTCTACTATGAGTATATGAGTCTATGCATGGAATAAATGTTGTACTTGAGTTATGACTATACCTATGTCTCATGTGATGAATGCTAGATATTTTGACTTAACATGACCCTTGAATGTAAGATATGAGGTGTATGTATGATTATGATATTCTGTGCATGTTTATGAATGCTTTGAGAATAAAGTGTCTATTATGATAATGTTGTTATTGTGTCATTGGAAGGACAATCACACACACATACACCCATGCATGAATATGGTTATGATGTGACTAAGGTGTTGCTTATGGTTCATGGCCCTTGGAGAGCAAAGTTATGAGGGTTTGTACATCTTTATGAGAATTGTGTATAAGCTTATGATTTACTTTGAAAGTGAAGATCTTATAGTTATTGTGTAATTGTGGTATTGTTGAAAGGATATTCTCCCCATACCCTTACACTTTATTATGTATGATATGTTATGACTATGATAGTATTGTTGTGTTGTATGAAAGGCCATTCTCATGAACACGCTATGAATACGATGCGAAAGGTTTACTCACATGTTGATGATTCTAGAGTGAAAGGACATTCTCACTTAATGAATCTATGAGCTATTATTATGATATGTTGGTTTGAGTGCCTAGGGCATTCCTTCATGAACATAAACTTAAGTAAAGACTTATTATGACTTTAAAAGGGAATTATGCTTAGCACCGAGTGGATAGGCGTATGAGATGGGTTCCTTCACGCTAGTAGTTGGGTTCCCAATACGGTGTCTCATTAGATAGAAATATTTTATGCTAGTAGTCCGAATTTCTAGTAGCAATCTCCCTATCCCATAAATATGTTCCCACATAGGTATATAGCTAGTGGATCCACCTAAAAGTTATTATGTACGTTCTACCTAAGGCAAGTAGGACACATCTTTTCGGTGTGGGGGGAGAACACTTGTCACGCCCTGAGGCTACCCCCTGGACGCGGACACGGGACTTAGGATCACGAGTGACCTCAAGCTAACCCTGCTGTCATAACATAAGCATACTATGTTAACAAAATTGATGCGGAAACTTAAATATCATGAAAATGAAAGTGATGGGGAATACCCATTCTATATCTGAATATATGAAAATTGTAAGTTTGAGTACAAAAGAGAAATCAAACTCTAAGACTAAAGTTGAAACTAACTATGTTTGATATAAGCCTCTAGACTGACTAGAAATGTTGGGACATGCCTCCAACTAGATCTAGAAAAACTGAAACTAAAAACTAAAAGCGATAAAGATAAACATGTCACTAGTCCTCGAAGAATGAGGACTTATCACTGATGCTGCTGAACTAAAGATCGGGAACCTATCTAAGCGTGATCTGGATGCTGAGGACCTGAACCTACATCACGAAAAGATGTAGAGCAACGTATGCATCAATACTTGAAAGGTACTGAGCATACATGATAGAGTAAAGTTGAAATAAACATATAAATGAACAATCAATAAAGTAAGAGTGTAATCTGAACATGATATAGATACTGAATACTGAGCTAACTGAATGCAATGACCATTTTATAACATGCTAAGACTGAATACTGACTGTATTGAAATATGGTCAATGCAATGGAATCTGACTGAACTGTGGGAGCTACTAATAATCGATAATAAAACCACATGAGCTAAATGTGGAGTCCGATGTATACGCCCCATCGAGAGGACCCAATATATCTGACCAAAGGTATAGATGCATGCTAGCGTTATCACTAAAGTGATGCCTACAGATGGGACTTACAACCTATGTGGCTCGTAGTTCTGGGACTATTTGGGTACGTTGAACCCTAGTCCAACTCGGTATTATGCTACTCCCAATGGATTAAGTGATTAATATATTATGACTAAAATTATGTGATTCACTGGATAGCTTAAAATGTCATGCGAACTTTGAATGCACATTAATAAACTGATAATGACACATTCATATACTGAGGTATGTATATATTAAATAGCTGAAATATCTGGCCTAGCATGTGTAATTCAATAACTAAGGAACTACATAGCTAGGGTTCTGAAATTCATGCAACAAACTGAGTAATAACATAATAATCTGATTTGGATAATTCTAACAGCTAAAACTCAACAATCCTAACATTCAAGAAACCTAGGTCTAGATGATATTGAGGGAATCAAGAATCTGACTAAAAACTTGGGACCTAATGGGCAAAAGGAAACCACTAGTGAAATCCCACATACCTGGTGACGAATTCCATGGAGAAATCTTTCAATTTTGGGGCTGGAACTGATGGAACCTTGCTGCATTCTTGAACTAGGGTTTTTGACTTCTTTTCTCCTCTTAAGCTCTAATTTTTCTAAGTTTTTATTAATGATTTGACTTGGGTAAGTTCTAGTTAAGTTTCTAGGCTTAAACTGACTAAAACCTCATAATTTAGGGTCTAAATGACGTAGTTTAGGGACCAAACAAATAAGAAAAATACCAAAAGACTTTTGACTTAAAAGCTGTTGGAGTCACTGACAGATGGGACTGACGGTCCATACTGGTCGACCGTCGTTTGCGACTGAAGGATGAGATTTGGGGTCTGAAATTGAAAGTTGACTGGCCCATCGACGGAGCTGACTGACGATCCATATTGGTCGACCGTTGTTCGCGACTGAGGGCTGAAATCTGAAGTGTGAAACTGAAAGTTGACTGGCCCATCGACGGAGCTGACTGACGATCCGTAGGTGGCTTCCGTCGGTGTCACCTATAACTTTTGAAAATCTGGAATTTTTCCTTTCTCAAATTTGGGGTGTTACATTATCTCACCCCTGGGAACATTCTTCCTCGAATGAAGACTAAACTAGCTGATATGGAGGGAGAGAGCTACAAACCCTACCACTAAACACTGTAAACTGATTTATGACTGAACTAAGTTCCAAGAACATGCAAATACACTGAAAATGCAAGTATAACTAAAGGAACATGATGCTAAGATTGAAACTGTGCATGAATGACTAAAAAACTGTAGAGGAACTATTACCTCAAGCTGGAGTGGAATCGGAAGGAAAGAGGTGAGGATACTTAGCCTTCATGGCTGCCTCTGCTTCCCAAGTATCTCCCTCTACGGACCGACTCCTCCATAAAACCTTGACTGAAGCGACTTCTTTATTTCTCAACCTTCGAACCTGACGATCAAGAATTTCAACTGGTACCTCTTCATAAGTGAGACTATCCTTCACAACCACACTTTCTAAAGGCACAATAGATGCTGGATCACCCACACACGTCTTCAACAACTAAATGTGGAAAACCGGATGCACTGCTGATAGTTCTGTTTGCAACTCTAACCCATAAGCCACTTTACCAATCCTTTTCAAGATCTTGTAAGGGCCTACATATCTATGACTGAGCTTCCCCTTCTTTCCAAATCTCATCACCCCTTTCATAGGTGACACTTTCAGGAAAACCCAATCATCAACTTGGAACTCTAGTTCCCTTCTCCTTACATCTGCATAGGATTTCTGGCGACTCTGGGATGTCTTAAGTCTATCTCTAATGAGTTGCACCTTCTCCATAGCTTCATGAACGAAATCTGGCCCTATCAAGGCTGCTTCACCTACTTCAAACCAACTAATAGGAGATCTACATCTACGCCCATACAATGCCTCATAAGGGGCCATCTAAATGCTGGAATAGTAACTATTATTGTAGGCAAACTCTATAAGTGGAAGGTGATCATCCCAACTCCCCTTGAAATCGATCACACAAGCTCTCAACATGTCCTCTAAGGTCTGAATGGTTCGCTCTACCTGGCCATCCGTTTGCGAATGAAATGATGTACTAAGATTAACTTGAATACTAAGACCCTTTTGAAATGACTTCGAGAAATGAGAGGTAAACTGAGGACCTCTATCTGAAATGATAGACAAAGGAACCCCATGCAACCTAACTATCTCATTAATGTAAAGCTTGGCGTAGTCCTCCACCGAATATGTAGTCTTAACCGCCAAAAAGCACGCAGACTTAGTAACTCTATCAACAATCACCCAAATAGAGTCATGCTGTCTGCGAGTATGAGGTAAACCTGTGATGAAGTCCATGTTGATCACTTCCCACTTCCAAGTAGGAATGTCGATCTCTTGATTCATACCTCTTGGTTTCTGATATTTTACCTTGACTTGCTGACAGTTGGAGCACTTAGCCACAAAATTCGCTATGTCCCTTTTCATACCATTCCACCAAAAGACTTCCCACAGGTTACGGTACATCTTAGTGGAGCCTGGATAAATAAAATATCTGGAATTATGGGATTCTATGAGAATCTGTTATCTCAACTTACCCACCTTAGGAACAGATAATCGACACTGATAGCGAAGCACACCATCTCCCCCTTAGGAGAAAACCTCAACTCTCTGTTGATGAACTGCACCATTTAGTTAAAGGAATATCGGATCACTGTCTTGTTGCTCCTTAACCTCCACCACCAAAAAAGATTCTGACCCATTCTGAACTGTTACACCACCATCTGATATGCTCATAAGACGAACTGCTAAGCGAGCAAGTCTGTCAACATCCCTTGCTAGCTCCTTTCTCTCTTCCTCAACATGTGCTACACTACCCATAGATAGTCTACTAAGAGCATCTGCTACTACATTGGCCTTACCAGGATGGTAATGCACAGTCATATCATAATCTTTGAGGAACTCAAGACATCTCCTCTGGCGAAGATTCAACTCTTTCTGGGTGAACACATACTAAAGGCTCTTATGGTTTGTGAACACATCCACGTGAACACCACACAAGTAATGTCTCCAAATCTTAAGCGTAAACACCACTGCGGCTAGCTCGAGGTCATGAGTCAGATAGTTCTTCTCATGTACCTTAAGCTGTCTAGAAGCATAAGATATAACCTTACCTCGTTGCATCAACACACAACCTAGGCCGACTCTAGATGCATCGCAATAGATCGCATAACCATCTGAACCCTCTAGTAGAGTCAAAACAGGAGCTGTAGTCAACCTAGTTTTCAATTCTGCAAAGCATTTCTCACAATCATCTGACCACTGATACTTGACCGTTTTCTGAGTCAATTTGGTCAATGGAGAGGCTATGGATGAGAATCCTTCCATGAACGTTCTGTAATAACTTGGGAGACCCAAGAAACTTCAAATATCTATATGAGAGGTAGGTCTAGACCATTGTTTCACTGCTTTTATTTTTTGAGAATCTACTCGAATCCCTTCGCTAGACACAATATGCCCAAGGAAAGTAACTGACTGCAACCAAAATTCGCATTTGCTAAACCTAGCGAATAATTGGCGATCCTTTAGAGTTTGCAGAGCAACCCTCAAGTGATTTACATGTTCTTCCTCATTCCTAGAGTAAATCAGGATATCATCAATAAAGTTGATAACGAACAAGTCCAAATACTTCTTGAACACTCTGCTCATCAAATCCATGAAAGTTGCAGGAACATTGGTTAGTCCAAATGACATGACTACAAATTTATAATGGCCATACCGAGTTCTGAAGATTGTCTTCGAAATGTCACTATCTCTGACTCTAAGCTGATGATAACCGGATCTGAGGTCTATTTTCGAGAAATGACTAGAACCCTGAAGTTGGTCAAACAAGTCATCAATCCTGGGGATGGGATACTTATTCTTGATTGTGACCTTGTTCAACTATCTATAATCAATGCACATTCCAAGATGACCATCTTTCTTCTTCACGAACAACACTGGTGCACTCCAAGAGGAAATACTGGGTCTGATGAAACCCTTATCTAGAAGGTCTTTCAACTGCTCTTTCAATTCCTTAAGCTCAGATGAAGCCATTATGTAAGGAAGAATATAAATAGGCTGGGTTTTGGAAGGAGATCAATTCCAAAGTCAATTTCCCTTTCGGGAGGGACTCTGGGAAGATCTTCTGGAAACACTTCTAGAAACTCATTGACTACTAGAACTGACTCAAGAGTTGGGGTTTCAGAGCTTGAATGCTTAACCCGAACTAGATGATAGAGATAGCCCTTAGAGATCATATTTCTGGCCTTCAGGTAAGAAATGAATCGAACCATAGGCGCTAAGCTACTACCCTTTCATTCTAAGATTGGTTCGTTTGGAAACTGAAAACGAATAATCCTAGTTCTACAATCAACTGAGGCATAACATGAATGCAACTAATCGATGCCTAGAATGACATCAAAGTCTACCATTTCTAACTCTACGAGATCTGCTGAGGTGACTTTCTGGGAGACTGTGACAGGGCAATTTCTGTATACCCGTCTAGCTATAACTAGTCACTGACTGGAGTATAGACTGAGAAGGGTTCTGAGAGAGTTTCTGGACTAACACTGAAGTTGACTGCTATATAAGGAGTTACAAAAGACAGAGTTGCCTCTGCTGTCTTTCCACTGAGTGTACCATATGTGAGCCACATCCTTAAGCTGGTAGGATGCCAACTCAAACCTATCGTTACTAGTCACTTTCATCACTCGAAAGATTTTCTTAACCTCATCAATGAAGTTCTGTGGGTCCTCACCAACTTGCAACCCTAAAATCTCAGGCGGATTCATCCTAACAAAAAAATGGAACTCTAGCTGCCATTGATCCACCATTTCTATTAGTATGAACTGGAACCTGCTGATTGTTCTGGTTGGTCATATTCTGAGCCAAAAGTTGAATGGTATTCCGAAATGCTGCGTTCGAAACCTCATGGTCTTGGACTAAAGGAACTGCGTTAGCATTGTGTGCATTAGCATTTCTTACGTAAGCTCTACGAGGAGGCATGATCTTACGTGCATAACGATAGATTAGAACAAGAAATTAGATCATACCTTACACATGATAAGAGTAACAAGAAAGTAGAGTTTTCCTAAAACACTTCGTAGCCTCCCTTTCATTAGATGTGGTGCACTTCACACCCATGAAAAGGACTCAACTTATTGCGGCTTTTCAGACATCCTAGGACTCTTAAACCTAATGCTCTGATACCGAGTTTGTCATGCCTCGAGGCTACCTCCTGAACGCAGACACGGGACCTTGGATCACGAGTGACCCCAATCTAACCCTACTGGCATAACATAAGCATACTATGATAACAAAACTGATGCTGAAACTTAAATATCATGAAATAAAAGTGATGGGGAATACCCATTCTATATCTGAATATATGAAAATTGCGAGTTTGAGTACAAAAGAGAAATCAAACTCTAAGACTAAAGCTGAAACTAACTATGTTTGATATAAGCCTCTCGACTGACTAGAAATGTTGGGACATGCCTCCAACTAGATCTAGAAAAACTGAAACTAAAAACTAAAAGCGATAAAGATAAACATGTCACTAGTCCTCGAAGAATGAGGACTCACCACTGATGCTGCTGAACTGAAGATCGGG
>JAJOOS010004427.1:0-25768 GCA_029582725.1 Solanum chiquidenum
TAGTTGACATACTAAAATCTAACAAATATTTTAAACACTATTCACAATATCAAATAAAAAATATAATAAACATAAGACACAAAACAAAAATAATATTTGAAATTAGAATGATATTATCGGATTCAAAAGCTATGAAGACTTGATTTCCGAAAATGAATCGGGCTGCTGCAATATAGTTTTCTCCAAATTTAAAATATAAACTATCAATAGAAAAAGTAACTTTTTAAACTTTGTATAAGAGAGAGATGTAAGATTAGAAAAGAGAAAGTGAGAAGAAATAGAAGGGAGGAGGATAGAATATATAAAAATAAAATTAGAAAAAAAAAAGGTAAAAAAAAAAGGATAACTTGTACATTAAAAAAAAGTACACAACTTTTTATTGGAAAGTTAAAAAGTCATAGTCATATCTACCAGACTATTACTTCATTAAGCCGTTTGCATTTATTGTCTTAGTTCTACTATTTAATTTTTAAAAAATTTAATCCTACCTAATTAACTAAAAATGGGGCCTTTGCATTTATTGTCTTAGTTCTAATATTTTTTTTTAAATTTAATCCTACCTAATTAACTAAAAAATGGGGCCCCCTAAAATTGGGGGCCTAAGGCCAAGGACTTATTCTTAAGCCTAATCAGCCACCCATGGGTACAATCAAACAAGTAATGACACAATGTTGGCAATAATACCATCAAACAGCTGAAGCTATACATAAATATATTTTTAAAGAAAAAGGGTCACCTGAGTTGCTGTTTGGGAGCTTGCTAGTGTCGCTGTTGTTTGGTGTGAGGTCTGGTGGCTCGCGACATAGTGATGGCGAAGGTGGCTTGTGACTGTTGTCGTTGGCTCAAGAGCTCGAAGCTCGTTGATATTGCATCGAAACACCTAAAAGGGAAGAAAACAATGAAGGGGAAGAGAGAAGAGGGGTCGTTTGGAATTGTTGCGGTTCTGGTCTGGTAGTGATGAGATTTTGGGATCTGGTTGTGAGGTTCGAGCTCAATGGCATGCTGGTTTCAGGCCGGTATTTGGAAGTTGTTTTGGTGTTGGGTGGTCGTTTTCTGATTGGGTTTTTGATTGTTGTTGTTGTTGCAACGTTGGAGCTTGGTTAGCTGTGGTTTGGGTTGGGTGGTCGTTTTCAGTGGTCTTGTAACTCCGATGGTGGAGTTGTTGGTTACTCGAAATAGTGATGAAGGAAGAAAAAGTTGGGCAGCAGACTGGTTTGGTGACTCGAATATGAGTCATTTGGGGTTGTTTTGCTGGTTGTGCTCCAATCGGTGGTGGTTTGTTTGCTACTGGTACCAGTAGCTATGGAGAAAAATAGAAAAATGGAGTTTACTGGAGAAAATGGTGGAGCGATGGTGGTTCTCCGGTTGGGTTTTGCTGGAGAAGAAAAGTGAATGGGTTTGGGTGGTTTGGGAGTCAGAAAAGGCTGGGTTAGCCGGTGCTGGTGGGATTTCGCCGGAAAAAGGAGAACAATGAATGGGTTTTGGGTTGTCGGAGCTTGGCCGGAATCCGGGGTGGTGGTGATCTGAAAATTAATAAAAATATGAAACCCCTTTATGAATAAAAATTTGAAAATTCTCAACCCTAGTCTAAAAATATTTAACCACCCTTTAACTTAATGATCAAGCTATTTTTTAAATAGGTAATTGAAAATACCAATAGTACAATATCCTTATTTAAAATCGTGGGCCAAAACCATCGATTAATAAAATATATGTGTATGCAATCTTATCCATATTTGAATGAATTTCTAGACTGTGTAAGATATCAAAATAAATATTAACAAATGTAACGAATAAAATGAATATTAAAAACTGTAATGAACATAACTAATGACATATAAAAAATATAATTAATAGAAATAACGATTTAATCAAAATAAACAAATACTTGAACGTAGTCAGCCGATTGGGACAAAAAATAATGTAATTAAAAATAACTGATAAAAAATCCTGAAATTTTGACAAATAAGGATAGATATCGATAAACTTATATAAAATTATAAAAAATATATTTTGAACTGTTGAATAAATGAAACTTAAAAGTTACGAATTTTAAAAATGTTATGCCAAAATTGGGTGTCAATAACTGTCCCTTTCGTTGGATATGATTGATGAAAGAAATCATGGACAATCAAAATTGACAAACCCGATTTTGGCCGAAAGCATGACCTTCATATAAAAGTGTGGTTGGACGGTGGTAGAATTTGATCCTCAATTTGCTTCCAAAAGGTTCCACGTTGTGTTGCATCTGTGTTGACATAGTCCACACCTATGGCTTAATTGAGAATGCATCCTCTTGGATGTTCTCGAAAAAAAAAACAAAGATAAAACTCATTAGTAGAGACAGAACTAGAAGAAAAAAGGTAGCATCTCTTACGATACGACGAATGAAGATGATCCATCGGTAGGATATAAATACATGTCCATCGGTAGGACGAATGAAGATGATCCATCGATAGGATATAAATGCATGTCCATCGGTAGGACGAAATAAAATTATCCATCGGTAGGATCTGAATGTATGTCCATCGGTAGGACGAATGAAGAAGATCCATCGGTAGGATCTAAATGCATATCCATCGGTAGGATGAATGAAAATGATCCATCGGTAGGATCTAAATGCATATCCATCGGTAGGACGAATGAAAATGATCCATCGGTAGGATCTGAATGTATATCCTTCAACTCCAGCCTCCTCCGACTTCAACGTGAAATAGATACGGTGCACATACTCCACCTTCGAAAAGATGCGACTTAAATGCAAAATTCAGTCAACTCAAGTCTCCGCCAACTTGAACGCGGAATAGATAAGGTGCACATCATTCACCTCCGAATAGATGCAACTTAAATGCAAATATCTTTCAACTCAAGTCTCCTCCGACTTGAATACGGAATAGATAGGGTGCACATCCTTCACCTCCGAATAGATGCTACTTAAATGCAAATATATTTCAATGCAAGTCTCGTCCGACTTGAACACGGAATCGATAGGGTGAACATTTTTCACCTCCGAATAGATGCGACTTAAATGCAAACATCTTTCAACGCAAGTATCCTCCGACTTGAATGTGGAATAGATATGGTGTACATCCTTCACCTCCGAATATATGCGACTTAAATGCAAATATCTTTCAACGCAACTCTCATCTGACTTGAACGTGGAATAGATAAGGTGCACATCCTTCACCTCCGAATAGATGCGACTTAAATGCAATGGACTTTTCGGCGAATGAAAATGCAATGGCCCTCTTGGAAAATGAAATATGCAATGGCCCTCTTGGCAAATGAAAAATGCAATGATCCTATCGGGAAATGAAAAATTCAATAGCCTTTTCGGCAAATGAAAAATCCAATGATGAATGACTCGATGATTGTCCATTGTTACAAGGTGGATGGCTCGATGATTGTCCACAATAACGAGGTGGATGGCTCGATAATTATTCATTGTAACGAGGTGGATGACTCGATGATTGTTCAACTGTAACGAGGTGGTGGCTCGATGATTGTCCATTGTAACGAGGTGGTTGACTCGATTTTCCAACTGTAACGAGGTAGATGACTCAATGATTGTCTACTATAACGAGGTGGATGACTCGATGATTCTCCACTGTAACGAGGTGGATGACTCGATGATTGTCCAATGTAATGAGGTGGATGGCTCGTGTGTTTTGAAAATGTCATCATATTTATGCTTTCATATGTTCCTGTATTTGAAAAGGAATGATCAGTAGACACAATGTTGCTTGAGCTAGCAACTTAATCAAGGAACTTTAAGGAAAGATTCACAAGAGAATGTGTACACAGTGCCTGATCACTTTGACACAAGTGAGCAATCATCATTTGCTTTTGAACATTTTGTGTTCATTGTAACTCATGTCTTATTGGAGATTTGTACGAGGAGATGCTGGCTCGATATGAAAATGCTGGAGATTTGCAAGTCGACTTTGAACTTCAAGCGATAATGGATCATTTGAAATTGACTATCAAGCTTCTGACAGTACTTGTTGGAATTTTTGAGGTCTTCCTCAGACCTCAAAAATTCTGTCCCAGTTAGAACGTTTGACAAATCTCAAAATGATCTCCAATCTAGACTTGCTGGAGATAGCACCTTTATTGTGAATTTTTGAGACATTCTCAAAAAAATTGTCTCAGTTTTTATTACAAGGAGAAAAGAAAATCACACTGGATATATGACCGAGCCGTCGTGGTGCCTACATATCCTGTTGAGCCAGAGATTTGGTCAAATGTAGTTCCAATCCTGTAGATGATGAATGCTACAAAGAATTTGAGACAAGATCATCAGTAGAAAATGTACAATATGAACATGATGAAATAGGAATATTATATTCCTTGTGATATTCAGAGCCTATAGACAAAAGACATGTCACATTTTTGGGATGGACTACCCAATGAAGTAAAATAAGCGTCTCACACTTACGAGGTCAGCCTAATGTCGAGTTTACAACGGACAACCCAAAAAGAAAATGTGAATTCTTTCTTCTTCTTTTTAAAGGAAAATATCTAAAATAAAATAAGTTTTGAAAAATATTATAGTATTGGTGCTTGCTCACCTTTTTTTTTTGAAGAATAAAAATTGTGAAGCGATAGTCAAGTCTTGACTACAATTGGTACCATGAGTCAGGATCGCATGTAAATCTCTCTTTTTTTCTTTTTCTTTTTCTAACTAAGATTGAATTCAAGGTAACTCCTCCAGCTTCAAGTGGTACCTCGAACATACTTAAGTATTAACAAGATTTGTTCATCTTACTTCAAACAAAGTTTTGAATTGTACCAATCCTCATGTTTCAAGTGCCCTCACGACAAATACAGGTCCTATTTCACACATATTTGAAGCGTTTGATTTGAGGACATTTTTTCAAAGTGCGCTCACAGTCACAAGAATGTTCAGTGCATGCAACTGTGATACCATATGCTTGGCCCTTATGTAAATCTCCACTAATGTGAGAACATTTGAAATGAGATCATGTAGGGCTTGTCATTGTCTTGTAACGTAGGCTTAGGGATGAATAGGATATATATTTAGGATAAGAGTGACTTAATTCCTTCTTGAGCATCACATTGAATTTGTGATTTGATGATTGATACACCTTTGACGTCTGATCCTCTTCATTGTCCCCCATTTTCGACTTCTTTTGAATTCTCATTTGTTGGAGTTTTTCCTTTATTTCACCCCTTTATTTTGTTTTGACTTCTTTTGAGTCCTTATTTCTTGGAGTTTTTTCCTTTTTTCACCCCTTTCTTTTGAAGTTTCCTCCTCTTTTGTTGGAGTATTTCCTTCTCGTCTTTCATTTACCTTTTAGGTGTGCTTTTGTCTTTCTTTATTTCTTTCAAACTTGTTTCTTTCTTTCTGACCTTCTTTTTCTTTCTCTAGAAGTCGGTTTTGCTTCTTTGACTTTGGGAGACTCAATATCATTTGCCTTTGGAAACTTCAAACTCTGATCTTCACTTATAATTTGCACATCTTTGGTTCACTCAAGAAGGTTGGGCCAAAAGAGGGATAGTGCATGTAAGCACTCAGAAGGGTATTGGCTAGGATGTGGCTGTCGAAAGAAAATGTTTCAAGCTCAAAATGGGAAAAACTAGGGATTAATGTCATTTGGTAGGCTTTGAAACACACAATCAGTTCAAAAAAAAGCCTACAATCCTTTTCCAGACCAAACATTACTTAGGATTTTGCCTCGAAAAACATTCAGGCCAAGTTTTAGATCAACAATGCAATACAATTAAATTTTGATCTAAAAGCTCTCCACACCATGCACATGAAACCATGAGGTTGATTTTATTCTTATCTTGAATGTTTGCAATAGAATTTTCAAACATCACAAATGTACAAATAAGAGGTACCAAAAGAGTCTATAGTTTACCATAAAGTCATTCCTCTCTATCATATCAAATATTTTTATATGCTCCTAACTGCATTGGTCCCAATTGAGCTGAAGACATGACTCTTATAATATGTACACAATGTTTTTTTTTTAAAGAATGAATACTGAACCCAAGAAGGGCTGCCTACGTATCTCATCAAGATGAGAATCAGGTGTGCGTAGTTCATGCAGATATATCTTTGAAAATATGCACAAACTATTTGACTTTTTTTTTGAATTGAAAAGAATGAATACCGAGCCCAAGAAGGGTTGCCTACGTATCTCACCGAGATGAGAATCAGGTTCGTGTAGTTCGTGCAAATATGTTTTTGAAAATATGCACAAACTATTTGACTTTTTATTTTTTATTTTTTTCATTTGAATTTAAAAGAATGAATATCGAACCCAAGAACGGCTGCCTACGTATCTCACCGATATGAGAATCAGGTTCACGTAGTTCGTGCATATATGTCTATCTTTGAAAATATGCACAAACTATTTGACTTATTTTTTATTTTTTTCATTTGAATTTAAAAGAATGAATATCGAACCCAAGAAGGGATGCCTACGTATCTCACCGATATGAGAATCAGGTTCACGTAGTTCGTGCATATATGCCTTTGAAAATATGCACAAACTATTTATTTTTTTTATTTTTACTTTTGGAAAAAATAATATCGAACCCAATAAGGGATGCCTACGTATCTCATTGAAATGAGAATCAGGTTCGCGTAGTTCGTTCAGATAAGACATAAAAATATTTTAAAATTTAGACAAACTCGGAGCGATTCCTTGTATCCTCTTACCTGTCGACCTTTGTACTGCCTGTTGAATGTGGCCTTCCAATTTATACAGTAACCACTTGCTATTGTATATTCTTTTTTTGAATGTCTCTTGGCACTGTGTCTTCTTCCAACTATCTACAAGATTCACAAATTGTTATGACCATCCCCGACTTTTGTCGGGGATGGTTTTCCTGAAAAAATATGAGAAATGTGTGAGAGTAGGATCAACATGCAAAATAATAAAAAATAAATGAGTGCGACCTCATAGTCAAATACTCCCCTGATTTATCTTTTTGACTTGATATTAATGTCTTGTGATATACAAAGATTGGCGAGCAAATGGTCCAGTCGGTGTATCGCCGAAGAGGTCAGTGTGCCCGATTTGATCCGCCGTGTGGATCAACACAAATTTAACTCAGAGCCTATAAAATTCAGTGAGCTCAGGAGCAGTTTGGTAAGTCGGCGTCTACAATTAAGACCGCCGTCTTGACCCCTAGAAAATGAAGGTCCTGTAGATATCGGTGGGGTAAGTGACCACTCAGCGCGTTGCCGAGTGGATCGGCAGACGCGACTAACGCCACCGAATGGACGCGAACTAGGCGGTTATATATGGCCAAAGGTTTTAAATTTTCAAACTCTTCACTTTCCCTCACTTTTAAACTTCACAAACTCACACCAAGTTAGTATTTTTAATATTCTTGCTTTCAATAAGTATTTTGGTTGTTGATTGGTGCTCGGAACTAGGATTTCTTTGCCACCTAGCATTTCAATCCTACTTTTAATCGGCATCTCAGGTTGGTTTCCAAATCCCGAGTTTACTTTCAAAAATTTGGTACTCATTTGCAATGATCAGATCATCTTGTCGTGGTTTGGGCCTCTCTGATAGGATTAGATTGTTTAAATGTCAATTTTAAGTTAATAATCTTCCCCGTATTGTTTTGATCGTCAAATGCCTGTCAATTTGTGCTTTTGGATGAATGAAATTTTATGAGGTTGTGCTTGCATATTGTTTAGATTGGTTGGGTGAAGTCTAAGTTGCCCGTGTTTGCGCTAATTGACGTATATTTCTCAATGATAGAACGGGTGGCACCCTTCTTAAGGGCAATTGTCGTCAAATGGCCAAATTTGACAAAACTGGAAGAAGTCTGAGTATTCCGGGGTGATGGGTGCCATGGGTCTGAGCCTAATTTAGCTATTGCATGTTTTGATTTTGTTTACGGGGGTTGCGGGGTTGAATTCGAGAAGGTGGATTGAAAATAGGCACGCTGGGTCATTTGGCGAGCTGTGTTGAGCTCGTCAAACCACTCGGTTGTTCGCCAAATCACCCTTTACCGCCTTAAATTTCAAGCTATATGTGTTTTTTGATTCTGTAACTTTCGGCGAGAAGCTTGAGGTCGCTGAAAGCACTCGGTGACTCGTCAAAAGTATTCTTGCTGCCCTCTGTCTGCACCCCTGAACTTTTGTTGCACTGTAACTTTCCCTTGATTGCCGAAAGTAGTCGGCGATTCACCGAAAGAGCCTTCCCATCGCTGACTTGCTATAATTTTTGAGACATTCCATTCGGCGAGCCCGGCCTAGCTCGCCAAAGAGGGTCGGCGACTGGATCGGTTAGTCTGTCTGCAATTAATTTTTTGTGCTTCAGTGTGATTATTTAACTTGTATTTAATGTTTTGAAGATATGGTTCGGACTAATCTAACCACGCTACCCCAGAATAAAGCATGGGGCATTACAATAAACGAAAGGAGATCAGGTCCTCCAAAGAAGAGAAGGCAAGAACTCCCACCGGGAGACAAAGGCAAAAGAAAGAAGCACATAGCTAAGAAAGTAGCCGCTGATAACCGGTCTGAGTTGTCTGAATCTGAAGATGAGCAGCCCTTGATTTCTCGAAGGGATGAGATCCGGGTTACATCTCAAACCGCGTCCACCAGAGTCCCTTCAGATGCCATCATTATGGCAACAGACTCAGTGCCAACTTAGGCACCTCTTGTGATTCCCATGCCTCATGTCATCCCGCCTCCTAGGCTCCTAAACAGATTAAAAGGTGATGGTTTACGAACAATCCTTGAGGAAAAGCTACTTTCAATAGAAGGTTTAGACAGGAAGTATTCAGAAGTGAGTGAGACCCTCCACTACCATGAGTTTGAGTAGTTCACTAGGCCCCGAGGACCTTACATTCCTACCTGGGTCCAGGAATTCTATAAATCTTATGGGGAGTTGGTGCCCAAGAGCAAGAAAAAGGCGAGCGAGTTCAGGCCAGTAAAGTCGGTCATGGTCAGAGGCAGGGAAGTAGGGGGTAACAATCAATATATTAACATTGTTTTGAAAAGACCGCTACATTCTTCACATTCTTACGAGGGGTTGCCCATTGCTTAGTCCCTAGATGAGTTGAAGGGCTGGTTGGCTCCTCTGATTTCTGATACTACCCCGAGGTGGATGGATGCAGGGGTCCCTATTGAGAAGATGGACTTGAGCATTGCTGCTAGGTTCTGGTTTGGCTTAATTAGCAGCACCATAATGTCATCCCAGAACTAGTCAATTTTGCGCTATCCGAAAGCAGTTTGCCTTGATTCTATCATGTCTAGGAGACGCATCGACCTAGGTTTACTGATCTCACAGGAAATGTCTATGAGAGCCAAGCAGAAGCAGACTTCTCTGCCATTCACAGTCTTGATTACTAAGTTGTGCCGGCGTACTGGAGTACTCTAGGAGACTGCGAGGGATATTGAGGTCACCCCTTTATCCTCCACTGATATTCAATATATTGAGGCCGAGTACACACGAGAAGGGGTGGACAGAAGGAGAGAAAGTCCGACAGACATTTCGCCAGAGGTTGATGTTGACTCGCTACCTGCAGAGGCATCTTCGCCTACTCCGGCCCCTGTTCTTTCAGGTACATCCGCTCCTTCCTCTTCTTCACAGGCCCCAGGTGTTTCCTCCTCCTCCCAGCCTGTCAGGATTACTCAAGCCCTGATCCTGAAGATGGGATATTTTACCCAATCAGCTGATAGGCGGGTGACCCAACTCGAGAGTTCCATTCCAGGGATGATAGAGAGTGTCATACTTGCTGCACTCACCCCACTTAAGACTTCTTTCGATGCGTTGACTGTGAGAGTCACAGCTTGTGAGAGTAGACGGGGAGAATCCGCCGAAGTAATGGCTTTTAAAGCCGATGTAGTAGATCTGAGAAAGGACGTAGACTATCTAAAGTCTTCCGACTTCAATTCATTAATAGGGAAGGCATATGACTTGGACGCTCTTGAGATTCTGGTCACCACCGGAGATGTACACAGAGATGCAACAATAAATGAGGAGTCGAAGGCAAAGACCGAGGAGGAGCAAATAGCGGTGCACGATGATGAGATGATAGAGAGCCAAGAGGAGAGCATATTTAGAAATTTGTCAGATCTGGTGGAGACGATTGTGCAGCAGGTGATCCAGACATCACCGACTGAGACGTCCACAAAAGCCCCTAGTGGATCTGGCACTACTATTCCTTCTGAGGTAACTCAGGGCACTGATGCCCAAGTACAGACTACTGCACCGGGAGCTTAGGCCCAGACATATGGAGAAACTGCATAGATGGGATCCCTTCTTTACCTCCCTCTCTGTCTTACTTTCTTTCACGTTTTGGATACTTTACTTCATTTGCATTTGAGGACAAATGGTTTTTATTTGTGGTGGGGTGAGGCCCACCTTTTGTGTGAATATTGATGTTCGTGTTTTTTTTTATATATGTTGGGTTGTTGTGTTTAAAATTTTGCTATACACTGCTTCTTGTGGATATTTGAGCTTGTGGCTCATTTTATTTTAAGTGCAAAAGATTTTGACACTTCCAAAAAAATTTAAATTTCCCCCACCTCTTGTATGTACTTGATAGTGGTTGTTCTTGACAAATTTAAGTCTCAGTTTTGATCAATACCGATGACTTGAATAGTGCTCATAATTGAACGAAAATGAATGTACGGCTACGATGTGACCAAATGAAGTTGCGTAGACAATATGTGAACTCTTTGTATATCATTATGATTAGCCAATTATCAAATTGATTCTCTAGTGATGAACGTTGCACACTAGCGAAGGTGTGGAGTCTTGTTTGACTTTAGTGTCGATACCTTGTGTGATGTGCTTACTGTGAACCTTGCATGATAACACCTAGAATTTGCCTCGTTGGTCCGGTCGACTAAGTAAGGCTATCTCTTGATATGATTTTAGGCAACTTCGAAGAATGTGAGCCAATTTGACATATACCTATTTTGTGACCTACCTTGTGAGTGTGTGAACCTCTCTTGAACACCCCTTGAACCTTACCTTTCTTTGAAAGAAACATGATGACAACATGACCTTTCTTGACCCATTACCCTTAATCCTCGTGAATTGTAGTGTTGATTGAATAGCCAACTTAGGCCAAAAGCCTAAGTTGTGGGGTGTGGTGAAAAGAAAAGGGAAAGTTAAGAAATGCAAATAAAGTCTCCCTTTAACTCATGGTGTTGAGAAAAATGGAACCCCTCCATACACACAATAAAAAAAAGAATGATAAAGAAAATTTGTGGAATAAAGTTGAAAAATACAAAAGAAATGGGGTTCCCGAACAATCCATGGAGAGTGAATAATGGGATGACTTATGAGCACTAAAGAAAATGATGAAGGAAGAGGAAAGGAAGTGTTGTGAGCACCACATTTCATGAGGATGAAAGTCACTGAGCCTAAATGACTATACATGTGCACTCAGCCCCATTACAAGCCTTGTAAAGACCTTTTTGATCTTCAGTGAGCCGAATAAAATATCGATTGGAAAATCGGGCAAACCTATGGGTGAAAGAATGCATATTGTTCTTCGTTTTAAGTGTGAGCGTCACATTTTATTCCACAACTTTAAATGATTAAACCATTGTGTGTGAGTATGGAATCATCCTTTATGTGAGGGCATTCAAATACTTTTGTTGAGCTTGAACTTGCATATGAAGCAAGTATTGCGAGCATGAGAATCTTTGGTAATGGTGTGTCACAACTTCAATCTTTACGTACACAGTTGATCCTGGCATGAGTGAATTGAGTGTTGTTGTGTACATTCATGATCGAGTCTTGTGTAGCACTGTTTGAGACATCCTTTTTGAACTGCGGAACTTGAGTTTTACTTGAGGACAAGCAAAAGTTTAAGTTGGGGGTGTTGATGAATCCACAAATTGGACTCATTTAGGGCTATATTTTGATAGAATAAGTGTCCTCAAACGCATATTTTGTCTCACTATCTGAAGCAAGCCCTTAATTTTCAGGTATTTAGAGTTTGAGGCAGGGCATGGACACTACTTGGCAAGAAGATACAAAGCGGCTGAAAAGTAAGAAGAAATGAAGGCCTGAGGACAGTTGTAGAGTCATTGATCGGCCTGGAGATCGCCTTTTGTTCAAGTGTGTTGAGCCCTGAATGGAAAGATCAAGTTGGCGATGAAATGGAGCAGTCGGCGTGTCACCTAGTTGTTCTGTGAAGCAGTACCATATCGTCCAACGACTCAAAGCATGAAGATGTTGAAGGCTAAAGCAAGAAGGCGATGAAATCGACTAAAAGGCGAATCGCTGAGTGTATCGGCGATCCCGACTAACTGCGCCAAGTTATCCGTTGCAGCACAAATTTTCAAGCACTGTAAATACTTGTTTAAATTTCTAGCTTAACATATATCATCATTATTATTAGAACTTTTTATAGTTTTTGAGAGAGTCTAAGTTTTAGAGGGTTTTGGAGACTTTGTTCTAAAACCTTGAAGATTCAAAGGTCTTCAACTCCAAGAAATATCTCTAATATTCTTCACTCTTGACGTGTTTTAAGACTTAATTCTTCATACGCAGTTGATGGAAACTGATATTGGTATAAATTTTTATCTCTTTTACATGTCTAGCTAAAACCCCAATTCTTGGGTGTGAATTTGTCAATATGGGTTAGATTATATGTTGGGTCTTGCTTGTTGATGATTTATTTGTTGTTTAAATGTGATTTCGTTTAGTAGTTGTGTATGAATTTAATGGGATTGTAGTTGCAAATATGATTTCATCTTAGTGTTTTTGGCTTGCTCGAGGGAGAGGTCATAAAACTAAGACTACTAAATTGATAGCCGGTGGTATTGGGTCGACATGGATTCAGCTCGAGAGAGTGAACCCTAGTCCCTTTTCCACACATTCAGCTTGAGAGAGTGAATGGGCTAAGGCGGAGGTTGTGCTTAACGCGGCAACTCGGTGTTTCAGAGAAACCGAATTGATTCGGGGTAAGTTGCTTGAGATAGAATTTACCCCCACTATAGTCTAGCCTAGTCACAAATACTCAACAATTTACTATCAAAAGCATGTACCCGATAATTTAGTCTATCCCGTATTCCTATCACATCCCAAGAATCCCATCTCTCTATCTCATTTTCTTATATTTTTACTATTTTTGTTATTAGCATAATACAAACCCCCATTGATAATTGACGCTTGCGTCACCCTTTAGATTTAGTATGCTTAAATTCGATAATATCTATAGTTATGACTAATTAGAACTAGATTTTATTTTTCTATTAATTCTCAAAACCACTCCATGTGGGAACGATCCTTACCCATGGTTGGGTTATATCACTACACGCAATCGTATGTCACTTGAACTGAACTAGTGTAAGTTGATTACGTCCTTAAACATCAAAATGGCGCCGCTGCCGAGGAGTGGTGTTATTAGAGAATTTGTAGTTAAGTAGGATTTTCGTTCTTGTTAGTCGTAGTTTACTAACTTTATTTTTAGTTTTATTTTTATTTGATTTGTTGTAATAGGCAGATACCCTGAGCATGGCTGAGGGAAATGGTGGTAAATTGGCTGAGGCGAATCAAGAAGTCGAGGGGGACTTCAAATTAACCGCACTAGTAACTTAGCTGAATGAATTGGACACCAAAATATCAGAGGTGGAAGACCAGTGCAAAAGTCAAGGGAGGTACATACCCCCTCATGAGAGGAAAAGGTTTAGAGACATGAAGAACAATAGTTTCGAGGATACACTTCAAATCATTCTCGTAAAGATCACCGAACAAGATCGAGTGCTGGAAGAGATAAAGGAGAATATTGAAGTGTTAAATCAGATGATTGGCTCTTATTCTAGATCTATCCAGCTGATCAGGACACTCAAATGAACTATTGGGGTTACCTAGTAACACTAGGGCCAACCCTAATGATGGTGAGTGAGGAAAAGACTTTTGTTGGGACACGACGTTAACTAAGGCACTTCTTGGGAGGCAACCCAGGGTCTTAAATGCTTTAGTTTTGTTTTTGTAAATAATGGTGTGTTAGTTTTGCAGGTTTAAATGCTAAAAGTGTTTGAAGAATGCAGAGTGGCGAGCAAATGGTCCAGTCGGTGTATCGCTGAAGAGGTCAGCGTGCCCGATTTGATCTGCCGTGTGGCTCAACACAATTTTAACTCATAGCCTGTAAAACTCGCTGAGCTCAAGAGCAGTTTGGCGAGTCGGCAAATACGATTAAGACCGCCGTCTTGACCCCAAGAAAATGAAGGTCCTGTAGAAATCGGCGGGTAAGTGACCACTCAGCGCGTTGCCGAGTGGATTGGCGGACGCGACTAACTTCACCGAAGGGATGGGAACTAGGCGGTTATATATGACCAAAGGTTTTAAAGTTTCAAACTCTTCACTTTCCCTCGCTTTTAAACTTCACAAACTCACACCAAGTTAGTATTTTCAATATTCTTCCTTTCAATAAGTATTTTGGTTGTTGGTTGGTGCTCGGAACTAGGATTTCATTTCCACCTAACATTTCAATCCTATTTTAATTGGCATCTCAGGTTGGTTTCTGAATCCCAAGTTTACTTTAAAAAATTTGGTACTCATTTCCAATGATCACATCGTCTTGTCGTGTGTTGGGCCTCTCTGAAAGGATTAGATTGTTTAAATGCCAATTTTAAGTTAATAATCTTCCCCGTATTATTTTGATCGTGAAAAGCCTGTCAATTTGTGATTTTAGATTAATGAAATTTTATGAGGTTGTGCTTGCATATTGTTTAGATTGGTTGGGTGAAGTCTAACTTGCCCGTGTTTGCGCTAATTGACGTATATTTCTCAATGATAGAACTGGTGACACACTTCTTAAGGGCAATTGTCGTCAAATGGCCAAATTTGGCAAAATTGGAAGAAGTCTGAGTATTCCGAGGTGATGGGTGCTATGGGTCTGAGCCTAATTTAGTTATTGCATGTTTTGATTTTGTTTACGGGGGTTGCGGGGTTGAATTCGAGAAGGTGGATTGAAAATAGGCACGTTGGGTCGTTTGGCGAGTTGTGTTGAGCTCGTCGAACCACTCGGTTGTTCACCAAATCACCCTTTATCGCCTTAAATTTCAGGCTATATGTGTTGTTTGATTCTGTAACTTTCGGCGAGAAGCTTGAGGTCGCCGAAAGCACTCGGCGACTCATTAAAAGTATTCTTGATTGCCCTCTGTCTGCACCCCTGAACCTTTGTTGCACCGTAACTTTCGGTGGACAAACCTTTGATAGCCGAAAGTAGTCGGCGATACACTGAAAGTGCCTTCCATAGCTGACTTGCTATAATTTTTGAGACATTCCCTTTGGTGAGCCCGACCTAGCTCGCCAAAGAGGGTCGGCAACTCGCCGATTGGATCGGTGAGTCTGTCTGCAATTAATTTTCTGTGCTTCAGTGTGATTATTATTTAACTTTTATTTAATGTTTTGCAGATATGGTTCGAACTAATCTAACCACACTACCCCAGAAGAAAGCATGGGGCATTATAATAAACGAAAGGGGATCAGGTCCTCCAAAGAAGAGAATGCAAAAACTCCCACAGGGAGACAAAGGCAAAAGAAAGAAGCACATAACTAAGAAAGTAGCCGCTCATAACCGGACTGAGTTGCCTGAATCTGAAGACGAGCAGCCCTTGATTTCTCGAAGGGATGAGATCCGGGCTACATCTCAAACCGCGTCCACCAGAGTCCATTCAGATGCCATTATTATGGCAACAGACTCAGTGCCAACTCAGGCACCTCTTGTGATTCCCATGCCTCATGTCATCCCTCCTCCCAGGCTCCTAAACAGATTAAAAGGTGATGGTTTACGAACAATCCTTGAGGAAAAGCTACTTTCAACAGAAGGTTTAGACAGGAAGTATTCAGAAGTGGGTGAGACCCTCCACTACCATGAGTTTGAGCAGTTCACTAGACCCCGATGCCCTTACATTCCTACCTGGGTCCGAGAATTCTATACATCTTATGGGGAGTTGGTGCCCAAAACCAAGAAAAAGGCGAGCGAGTTCAGGCCAGTAAAGTCGGTCATGGTCAGAGGCAGGGAAGTAAGGGGTAACAGTGAATATATTAACATTGTTTTGAATAGACCGCTGCATTCTGCACTTTCTTTCGAGGGGTTGCCCATTGCTCAGTCCCTAGATGAGTTGAAGGGTTGGTTGCCTCCTCTTATTTCTGACACCACCCTGAGGTGGATGGATGCAGTAGCCCCTATTCAGAAGAGGAACTTGAGCATTGCTGCTAGGTTCTAGTTTGGCTTTATTAGCAGCCCCATAATGCCATCCCAGAACGAGTCCACTTTGTGCCATTCGAAAGCAGCTTGCCTTGGTTCTATCATGTCTTGGAGACGCATCGACCTAGGGTTACTGATCTCACAGGAGATGTCCATGAGAGCCAAGCAGAAGCAGACTTCTCTACCATTCCCAATCTTGATCACTAAGTTGTGCCGGCGTAGTGGAGTACCCTGGGACACTGCGAGGGATATTGAGGTCACCCCTTCATCCTCCACTGACTTCCGATGTATTGAGGCCGAGTAGACACGAGAGGGGGTGAACAGAAGGAGAGAAACTCCGGCAGACATTTCGCCAGAGGTTGATGTTGACTCGCTACCTGCATAGGCATCTTCGCCTACTCCGGCCCATGTGCCTTCAAGTACATCCGCTCCTTCATTTCTTCATAGGCCCCAGGTGTTTCCTCCTCCTCCCAGCCTGTCAGGATTACTCAGGCCATGATCCTGAAGATGGGGAATTTGGCCCAATCAGTTGATATGTGGGTGAACCGACTCGAGAGATCCATTCCAGGGATGATAGAGAGTGTCATACTTGCTGCACTCACCCCTACTTCAGACTTCTGTTGATGCGTTGACTGTGAGAGTCACAACTTGTGAGAGCAGCCGGGGAGAATCTGCCAAAGTAATTAAAAACCAATGTAGTAGATCTCAGTTAGGACGTAGACTATCTAAAGTATACCGACTTCAATTCATTAATAGGGAAGGCAGATGACTTGGACGCTCCTGAGATTCTGGTCACCATCGAAGATGTACACAGAGATGCAACAACAGATGAGGAGTCGGAGGCAAAGACCGACGAGGAGCGAATGGCGGTGCACGATGATGAGATGATAGAGAGCCAAGATGAGAGCATATTTAGAAATTTTTCAGATCTGGTGGAGATGATTGTGCAGCAGGTGATCCAGACATCACCGATTGAGACGTCCACAGCAGCCTCTAGTGGATCTGGCAGTGCTATTCCTTCTGAGGTAACTCAGGGCACTGATGCCCAAGTAAAGACTACTGAACCGGGCGCTGAGGCCCAGACATATGGAGAAACTGCATAGATATGATCCCTTCTTTACCCCTCTCTCTCTTACTTTCTTTCACTTTTTGGATACTTTACTTCATTTGCATTTTAGGACAATTGTGTTTTATTTGTGGTGGGGTGAGGCCCACCTTTTGTGTAAATATTGATGTTCGTATTTTTTTTATATATGTTGGGTTGTGGTGTTTAAAATTTTGTTATACACTGCTTCTTGTGGATGTTTGAGCTTGTAGCTCATATTATTTTAATTGCAAATGATTTTGACACTTCCACAAAATTTTAAAATTTTCCCCACCTCTTGTATGTACTTGATAGTGGTTGTTCTTTACAAATTTAAGTCTCGGTTTTGATCAATACTGATGACTTGAATAGTGCTCATAATTGAACGAACATGAATGTACGGCTACAATGAGACCAAATGAAGTTGCATAGACAATATGTGAACTCTTTGCATCTCATTGTGATTAGCCAATTATCAAATTGATTCTCTCGTGATGAACGTTGCACACTAGCGAAAGTGTGGAGTCTTGTTTGACTTTAGTGTCGATGCCTTGTGTGATGAGCTTACTATGAACCTTGCATGATAACACCTAGAATTTTCCCCGTTGGTCCGGTCGACTAAGTAAGGCTATCTCTTGATATGATCTTAGGAAACTTCAAAGAATGTGAGCCAATTTGACATATACCTATTTTGTGACCTACCTTGTGAGTGTGTGAACCTCTCTTGAACACCCTTTGAACCTTACCTTTCTTTGGAAGAAACATGATGACAACATGACCTTTCTTGACCCATTACCCTTAATCCTCGTGAATTGTAGTTGATTGAATAACCAACTTAGGCCAAAAGCCTAAGTTGGGGGGTGTGGTGAAAAGAAAAGGTAAAGTCAAGAAATGCAAAGAAAGTCTCCTTTAACTCATGGTGTTGAGAAAAATGGAACCCCTCCATACACACAATAAAAAAAAAGAATGATAAAAGAAAATTTGTGGAATAAAGTTGAAAAATACAAAAGAAATGGGGTTCCCGAACAATCCATGGAGAGTGAATAATGGGATGACTTATGAGCACTAAAGAAAATGATGAAGGAAGTGTTGTGAGCACCACATTTCATGAGGATGAAAGTCACTGAGCCTAAATGACTATAACATGTGCACTCAGCCCCATTACAAGCCTTGTAAAGACCTTTTTGATCTTGAGTTAGCCGAAACAAATATCGATTGGAAAATCGGGCAAACCTATGGGTGAAAGCATGCATAGTGTTCTTCTTTTTTAGTGTGAGCGTCGCATTTGATTCCGGAACTTTAAATGATTAAACCATTGTGTGTGAGTATGGAATCATCCTTTGTGTGAGGGCATTCAAATACTTTTGTTGAGCTTGAACTTGCATTTAAAGCAAGTATTGCGAGCGTGAGAATCTTTGGTAATGGTGTGTCACAACTTGAATCTTTGGGTACACAGTTGATCCTGACATGAGTAAATTGAGTGTTGTTGTGTACATTCATGATCGCGTCTTGTGTAGAACTGTTTGAGACATCTTTTTTGAACTGAGGAACTTGAGTTTTATTTGAGGACAAACAAAAGTTTAAGTTGGGGGTGTTGAAGAATCCACAAATTGGACTCATTTAGGGCTATATTTTGATAGAATTAGTGTCGTCAAATGCATATTTTGTCTCACTATCTGATGTGAACCCTTAAGTTTCAGGTATTTAGAGTTTGAGGCAAGGCATGGACACTACTTGGCAAGAAGATACAAAGAGGCTGAAAAGAACGAAGAAATGAAGGCCTGAGGATCGTCGAGCCCAGTTGTAGAGTTGCCGATCGGTCTGGAGATCGTGTTTTGTTCAAGTGTGCTGAGCCCTAAAGGGAAAGATCAAGTTGGCGATGAAATGGAACAGTCGGCGTGTCACCGAGTAGTTCTACGAAGCAGTACCATATCGTCCAACGACTCAAAGCACGAAGAGGTTGAAGGCTAAAGCAAGAAGGTGATGAAATTGACTAAAAGGCGAATCGCTGAGTGTATCGGCGATCCCGACTAACTGCGCCGAGTGATCCGCTGCATCACAAATTTTCAAGCACTGTAAATACTTGTTTAAATTTGTAGCTTAACATATATCACTGTTATTATTAGAACTTCTTACACTTTTTTAGAGAGTCTAAGTTTTAGAGGGTTTTGGAGACTTTGTTTTAAGACCTTGAAGATTCAAAGGGTTTCAACTCCAAGAAATTGGACGTGGGTCTCTAAGATTCTTCACTCTTGACGTGTTTTAAGACTTTATTCTTCATACCCAGTTGATGGAAACTGATATTGGTATAAATTTTAATCTCTTTTACATGTCTAGCTAAAACCCCAATTCTTGGGGTGTGATTTCTTGAATATGGGTTAGATTATATGTTGGGTCTTGCTTGTTGATGGTTTATTTGTTGTTTAAATGTGATTTTGTTTAGTAGTTGTGTATGAATTTACTGGGATTGTAGTTGCAAATATGATTTCATCTTAGTGTTTTTGGCTTGCTCGAGAGAGAGGTTGTAAAACTAAGACTACTAAATTGATAGCTGGTGGTATTGGGTCGACATGGGTTCAACTCGAGAGAGTGAACTCTAGTCCTTTTCCCACACATTCAGCTTGAGAGAGTGAATGGGCTAAGGCGGAGGTTGTGCTTAACGCAGCAACTCGGTGTTTGAGAAAAAACGAGTTGATTCGGGGTAAGTTGCTCGAGAGAGAATTTACCTCCACTATAGTCTAGCCTAGTCACAAATACTCAACAATTGGGAAAACTTATTTGGCAACTTGCTCGGAAGAAAGATATTGTATGGGTAAAATGGGTTCATGGAATATATATGAAGAATCAGGATAATGACATTTGGGAGTATCAGGTCCCGACAGATTATAATTGGTATTGGAGAAAGATCAACGGCCTCAAGAAAGACATGATACACTGGTTCTCCAATGGAGTGTAGATATTGATTGTGAATGGAGAGTATTCAGTCACTAAAAGCTATAATGCGCTGATAGGAAGATGTGAGAGAATGCAAGAGGCAGACCTAGTTTGGAATTATATCATGATGCCTAGACATAGGTTCACTGTGTGGCTAGCCTATCAGAACAAATTACTTACTAAAGAAAGGCTCCTAAAGCTGAACATGCTAACTGGAGATGAGAAGTGTAACCTATGTGTGGATGAACAGGTGGAAATGCAACAACATTTATTTGTTGAATGTGCATGGTCTACAGTAGTACAACAAGCACTGTTCAGATCGTCAGGAATTCCATTCCAATGTCAAACCATCCAACATACTTTGCAATGGCTAAAGAGGAGGAACTGGAAAAAGTTTCATAAGGAGGATTTTCTAAAGAACACAATATATCATCCTTGTATGTGAAGTAATGACATTGCTGATTAACAAATTAGAGATTTGTAAGGTTTTTTTTACTGTACCTTCAACAATTCCAGTAGAGAAAACTTGCTTGAATACTCAATTAACGTTTGTTATTTAATATGTACTAACAAATACTTATAACAATAATATTGCAGAAACATAAACAACAAAATTTAAAGCATGTACTCAACAATATCAATTAATAATATAAGCATAAAGTAATGACTGAAAAAACATACCAGGATCTGTAACAATAGAATGAAACAGAATGAAAAAAATTGAGCCCATTGAATGCACAGTGTCCCCTTAAGGAAATTATTTCCCCTAGTACCCGAGATTTAAAGGAATAAATCCTCTTAGGAAAGAACGATTCTATTCACCAGTGTATTGATACAAAATAATGGTGTCAGTGAGTCATTTAACAGGAGCAAAGTACACAATTATTTAATTGTCCAGAAGAAGAATAAGAAGTTCAAAATTTTCATTGTTTTAAAATGAGAATAAATTCCTCTATTTATAGACAACAAAAGGTAGTGTGAACAAATGCTTATTGTGTCTTATCTGAAAGATCACAACCTTTCATAAAAGTCGTAACTTTTCATAAAAATCACAACTTTTCATAAAAGTCGCAACTCTTCATAAAATTCACAACTCTTCATAAAAGTCACAACTTTTCATGAAAGGAAAAGGCTAGTTTTGGAAATAAAATAAATTAAAAGGGAATCCTGCTTTGTGGTGGTGCCACTAGGCGGGTCTAGGGTTCTCTTTTTATATATATATATATTGTTTTTTTAGACTTGTGATTTGTAATGAGGAATGACATATACAAACAATAACTACGTATAATTAGTACTCTCTCCGTTCATTTTTACTTGTCATTATTCGACCTAACACACTCATTAAGAAAACAATTATTAATATAGATATTTTATCAATATAGGTATTTTACCAAACTATCCATATTAATATGTTGAGTATTAGGTCTTGAAAATACTCCCTCTGTCCAACAATAGTTGTCCACTATACTCTTTTAAGATATTCAACAATATTTGTCCACTTTATAAAATCAATGGATAATTTTACACTTAGTTCCTAATTTACCCTTGTCATTAATTATTGTCACTTTCCTATTACATTTTTCAAGACATTTTGTGTTTTATATTCAAAGGGTGATATAGTAAAATTTCCCATCTATTTATAAATCATAAGAAGTGTGAAAAGTTAATAGTGAACAAGTATTGTTGGACTAGGGGAGTAATTTGGAGAATAAGTATTTAATATTGAGGGTAAAACATGGAACAAGATAATTGCCTTTTCTTTATACATCAAAAGTGACTAGTAAATGCGAAATTTATTTTAGAAAAAAATGACAAGTAAAAATGAACGGAGGGAGTAACATATAGTCCAACATTAATTAGCATTTAATAGAAAAATAAAAAATATACACAAATTGACCCAAATTAATTGACGGCATGTTAATAGGTTTTTTTTTTTCCTCGTGTAACCAACCGCCAATAAACAACAAAAATTAAGAAGACATGGGTTAATTTTTTTGTCCCTGATTTTAAACTCCTGATTGATATTATGGTGATTCAATTTCCATGAAGGTCGTCAACCCAAAATCATTTAATGTATTCAGAAAAAAAATATCAACATGAATCGGTAACTAACATTAAGAAATAAATGACTGTAGACAATAAAATTTCGCGTCGAGAAAATAATAATCAAGAACAGAAAATTATTCAACAATCGTTTTATTGATTTAAGTGTAAGTGTTACAATCTCTATAATTCCTCTGAATTCGCATTTTCAAATATAATTCAAGGGCTCTTGAGCTTGTTCTTGAACTTGGAATTTATCTTGATCTTGATCTCTATGTTGATCTTGATCTTGATCTTGGACTTGAACTTGGACTTTATCTTGATCTTGAATCTTGAACTTTATCTTGATCTTGAATCTTGAACTTGATCTTGATCTTGAATCTTGAACTTGAACTTGAACTTTATCTTGATCTTGACTTTTTAGTGAATTCAAGGGCTTCGAGCTTGATCTTGAATCCAGCGGTCTTGATCTTGATCTTTCTTGAACTTGATCTTGACTTCTTCAAATCTTGAACTTGAACACTTGAATTCTTCAATTCTTCAATTCTTGAACTTTAGAGAAATTGCGGCTTTTGATCCACGAGCTTTCTCTAGCTTCTTGTTCGAATTCTTGGTTCTCTTTTCTGAATTATGAAGACCCCTATTTATAGTTTTAGAATAGGGAGTTGTGATTGGAATAGGATTTCCTTCGGCCAATCAGATTAAAGTTACATGACATATGAACTTTATGGAGCGGGCTTTAATTAAATTCATATTTATTGAATTTAAATAATTAACTCAATTATATCAATCCATAATATTTATTTGGACTAATATATTAATGAATTTAATATAATCCGAATAATTTTTATATTTAATAATAGTTTTGATTCACCATATCGGAGAATGAGATAGTGAAAATAATTTTGTGAACTATTCTATGGAGGGAGTGTTTATTACAACATATATCGATTTCAATGATTCATTCAATTGATTTCAACCCATCTAAATGTCAATACTTCCATCAATTCCGTTTATTTTTATTATAAGATTGATGACAGTTCAATATCGATGTTGATACGAAACACTATGAGATTACGAGTATACATCGAATTAAAAAAAAGTCACAGAATTATGCATAACTTGAAAAGCTATTGACATTCATTATACTCTTCCAATTTCTAGAGAATAAGATGAAGTTGTCAATACCGAATTAATTGTTCATGATACCATCAACACATACAATTTAAATTTAATTGAATACAACGATATGACTGTTCGGAAAATTGCATATTTTCAATATTGCAATATTATTAAAAGTGTTATTATAGACATACCAACAGAAGGTCAACTTTACAGGATTTTTTTTTCTAAAATCTGTTATTGAAAATTATGCAATTTGAAAGAAGTTCCAATTTAAAGTGAACATATTAAATGCATCAAGGTATTACATATTTTTGAAAAAAAAGGTATACATCAAGCAACCACTTAAAACAAGTAAAGTATATATTTTTCATGTGCAATTTTTGTTAGTTAATGAGTTCATTTTTTTCCATTTGTATAATGGTATATAGATAGAAGAATTGAGTATTCATTCAATTAGTATCCGTGTACATTTAAATCTATGCTATTAAATGTGATGTATACATATTTAGAAATGAAATACTTTATATATTCATTCACATATAATATGTATACACTAAATTACATAATTTTTTCACATAGAACAATTATGTATACATTGTCGTTAGTGTATACATAAAGGTACACTTAGTTAGTAATTGTATACATTTAAATTTATAATATCTATTGCAACATAAATAAATACATTGCATTCATGTATACATATCCATATATTCATTCATTTAGAATTTGTATACATTAAATTGATTGATTTTTGAATAACAATATGAACAATCATATATATAATTATTAATTATGTTTGTTCTATTAATTTAAAATGTATTTGATAATCATAGCTTGACTTAATACATTTTAGATACTTTTTTCGATGTGTAAATAAAGATTGCACTTGAAAGTTAAAATGCTCAGAATTACAAAGTAAAAGGCTTCATTGTTAAATACACATGTCATGCAAAAGATAGACTTATATCGCAAAAAGTTGCTACATCAACTATACTTGAAAGAGAAATAAACATAATTTCATGATTCAAAAGTTGTATACACTAAAAGAGAAATAATTCATGACATGAAAAATGCAATTCAAACTTGATTTGACCTACTGAAAAACACATAGAACAAAGTTAAAAGCTTTGAAAATTGTGAGAGGTGATCCTTCGGATTCATATGTTGAGCTACAAAGATATTTGCACATGTTAAAGCAATCAAATTCATGAGTGTTTGTCAGATTACAAAAAACATCTGAAGACATTTTATTTATACTTTGGTGGCTTTAAATTCTTCTATACAAGGCAAGATGAATTCAGAGGCGTAGCTATACGAGACTAATGGTGTCCAAGCGGACACTCTTCGTCAGTAAATTACATAATATATTAAAGTAAAATGATACTTTAAATATTTAAATAACACATTTTGGAAACCCTTAATACAACAAAATTCTTAGCCCATTGACTTTAGTTGTTCAACTAAAGTTGAGGCCTTAGCGACCAACATATGTGCGAGTTTGATTCCCTGTGACTGCACCTTCTTCTTTTTTACATTTTCAAAAGAGCTCCTAATTAATTTCTAAATCATAGTTAATTAATCTATTATTTGTTAAATAATTTAAAATTAATATTATCTATTGAAATATCTTAAATTAGAGATTTACAACTTAAAAATTTAAGGAAAAAAAGTTTAGTAGCCAATTGAATTTTCGATCGATTTAAATTTTGATTTTTTTTTCTTATCAGTAAAATTTAAAAGTACTTATTTTATTTAAAGTTAATACGCAAATTCTACATATAAATATTTTTATAGAGCTACTAAAAGTGAAAAATGACTCCATACATAATTTCCTTTTTTTAAACTTTGTTTGATTCTACTCTTTATTTTCATGTTTCACTGTAAATCGTCGGAGGTTCGTGAAATCTTGAAGCATAAAAGTGATTTCATTCTGAACTGAATTTTCTCCTTCTCTCTTTTTCTTTGTTAGTTCACTTCTATTAAATAAACATGAACATTAAAGTTAAATATTATGTAGTTTGATTTATAAAAAATTGATATAGTTTTTAAGAAGAAAAGAAGAAACATAGTAGTAGAAAATTAAGTAAAATAAGAAGAAAATTAAACAAATTATATCCGGAATACAAACAACTCAATATCACAAAAATTGATAACGACAAATTCGATCAATTAATAGATAATATATGTAAAATTGAATATAAATATATTTAATATTTAAAAATACAATGAATAACGAGAATAATGGATATAGACAAAAACTTACTGAAATAATTATAACAAAAAGACAAGAATTGAGACATAGGCGAAATAGACTTAACAATAATATATTCACAGGAACTTGTAAAAAATCTATAGTAGCACAAAGAAAAACTATTTTATATCTACAGATACAGATAGAAAGTT
>JAJOOS010004428.1:0-80856 GCA_029582725.1 Solanum chiquidenum
CGACAGAGACCATGTGAGCTACATGGAATCCGGTGTTCCACTCCCACACCGAAAAGAGAGGGTACGACTTGCCAAGGTCGGACCTACATACATAATAGCTATCTAGTGGATCCACTAAGCTAAACCTACGGGGGCACGTAGTTATGGAACAAGGAGATTGCTACTAGAAAACCTTGACTTGCTAGGCGTGGAGGTTTCCATCTCATGAGACAGCATCTACGTTGGGAACCCGAACTTGCTAAACGTGAAGGTTCTCTTGTGCGAAGCCGGACTTGCTAAACGTGAAGCCCCCACTCTCATTTTTCATGTTCACTCGGTGCTAAGCTCCAACTCCCTTTTTAAACATCTTTAAGCCTTTATTTAACATTACTTCATAAAATAGGCTTTAGGGACTTAATCCCTCATATCATATAGCTCAAAGGTTTCTAAGATGAGAATGACCTTTCATCGTAGAACCTACATTATGTGAGAATGACCTTTCACATATTCATACCATATTCATAACATAGTCTAGTTTAGAGTACAATTGAGGAAACCTTTCAAGAGACTCCCTTTCACTAGATCATCATAAACCTTATTCATTCGTTCATGTGTGTGTGTACATATGTGAGAAAACCTTTCACATAAACACCTTCATACAACACATATTCATACCTTGCTAATCATACACTTTGCATGCATAATAAGATGTAAGGATGCATATAAGAGTTAACCTTTCCATAGACACCATAATACATCATATTCTTAACTATACATGTAGAGTGTGTGTGTACACATTGGTCCTCATAGTGGCATAATAGCAACAACATTGATATTGAGTGCACTCCCCTTCAAGGGATCTCAACACGTTCACAATGTCCCCAAATCATAAGATATTCACATATAAAATCTTTAGGGATTCTAGACCACACACCCACACTTCATCATAATAGACAAGGACACATTCAACATTGAATAGGTACTCCTAACATGTATATGATAACACATTCATATGGGGGTCATATAGGTAGGGGTCATTCCACAATTGTACTTAACACAATCAATCATGTAGACCACACCTTATCATTCACATTATACTCCTCATCATCAACATACTTTAAAGATCATGCTAGCATTGAGGATTTCATACATAACCTTCACAGCATAACTTCATAAACATATGCATCATAATTATCAATTCACTTCACATCTATTTCCTTCAAGGCCATGATCTCAACATGCATAGATAGACAATAAGTGAACACCTCCACCATAAGTGAATCAAACCGTACAACATCAATTCTCATACTATAGACTAGAAGTTAGGTCACCTTACCAATTCTCCAAGCCATGACCACCATGGATCAATCCTCCACAATTCATAATCAATTGACATAGATAGCAATAGGAATCAACAATGTAATTCACTAACATAAACATAATCTAAGTACAATTCTATAAACAAAGGGATCAATCCATAACTTTGCCCAGAAGGCCATAATTCTCAACTCATCAATATACCAACAATTCAACATGAATAAGTATAAATAAGCATAGGAAACGTCAATCCAATCTAATCTAAACATAATTTCACCAATAGAAATCATATTCACAAAGACCCACATCCTAGGCCTATTTTAGAGAATTAAGGAATCATGGGTTCTTCAAGAATTCCTTTGAAAATTATATTAAAAACCTTAATTCCACATCAATTCATCAATAGAATGATTTAGAAAATCGTTTGACAAAGAATCCATGGTTAGATTGGAAATTGGGAATTTTGGTCTTTGAATCACTTTTGAAAATCTTTGATAGAACTCCTTGAATGAGAGGTTATTCAAGAATCAAGGTCTTCAATGGAGTTTTGAGAGAATCTATTTTTGAGAGGGAAGGGTTAATTTGAAGAATGGGGTCTAATCTTAGGTTTAGGGGTTTTAACCAACTAAAATACCCTAAAATAGGTATAATAACCGTTTATAATAAAACCCCAAAGTACCCCTCACTTAGTTGGACCATTTAAACAAGTCAAACTTGAGTTCTATTTTAGTAGATTTCGTCGGGAAACAAGTTCACGACGCGGAGGTGTTCCCGCAAGTTTCTACAAATTAAAATCCGAGACAGTAGAGTCTGTTGTGTCTCCGCGTTGCGGAGACACTTTTTGTCCCTTGGTGGAGCAGGTACGCGACGCGGAGCCACTCCCTCCAAGCACAACTTGCAAGCAGCCTTTGCAGCTTGCTTGGCCAAGGGTTGGGGTCCTCCCGGGGACCCTTAGGGTGGTCCCGGGGGGTCGTAATCGAATGTTTTGACCCTAAAGACATTTATTAAGACAGTAGGGTCACCTCCACTGATTTTAGACTCCAAACAACACATAAAAACATGAAAAACATACTAGAACACACCAACACATAAAAGACTAGTTTCCGAACGTCTTGGTCGTCCCTTGACGTTTGACTTCCAAACTCTTTCAAACTGACTTAAAAGGCTATTCCTCATTATTTGAACAAGTTATTAATGCATAACACCCATGCGAGGCTCTACTTTATCCTACTTCATTTTGAGGGGTGTTACAATTTAGTTGATATAGTGTTCTTAATCAGATTATCATGTATTTGTAACACTTTTGCTTAGTTCCTTGCATGAAAGTCAAAACTCTAGTTCTGTAGATTCATTTAGTTCATGAATTACACTAGCTAGGATAGATAAACAGTTATACATGCCTTAATTTTTAAATGTGTCATTATCAGTACTTTAATATTTCATTTTCAGTTAGCATGTCAGAATATTGAGCTATCCAGTATATTTCAGTTATATTTATTATACACATTTCCAGTTAGGAATAGGCTTAAGACCGAGTTGGACTAGGGTCAGTCACCCTCATAGTCCCAGAACTATGTTTTCCCGTAGGCTTATAAGTGCCTGCTGTTGGGCATCATTTTTACTGATCACGCCAGTCATACCTCTATACCCCTGGAAAGGTATATTGGGTCCTTTTAATGGGGTGTATACAACGGACTCTACGTTCAGCTCATGTGGTTTTATGTCATTAATAGTTTCTCCTACAGTCAGACTCTAGTGCATTTGACCAGGTTTCAGATATATTTAAGTATTCAGTTTTAGCATGTTATGTACTTGGTCATTGTATTCAGTTCACTTCAATTCAGTATATCTCAGTACCTTTATCACGTTTAGATTATATCATTGTTCAGTATACTTCATTCAGTTATATATATTATTTATCTTATCATGCATGCTTAGTGCCTTTCAAGTACTGGCGCATACTCTCTGCGATATCTTTTCGTAATGTAGGTTCAGGTCCTCAGCATTTAGATCACGTGTTGATCGGTTCCCAATCCATATTTCAGCACTATCAGTGGTGAGTCCTCATTCTTCGAGGACAACATACATGTTCTTTTACATCCTGTCTTTCATTGTAGTTTTAGTTTGTCTAGAGTTAGCTGGAGGCATGTCCTAGCATCTCTAATCAGTTAGAGGCTTATTTCAGACATAATATTAGATTCAGCTTTAGATTTGAGTTTGATCTTTCAAATGTTATTGAAGTTAGAGTTTTTTATATATTCAGATCAATATTGGGTATTCCCTACTTTTAGTTATCACTCTTTAAGCTTCCGCATAGTATATTTATTCAGTAATCTTTTAGTACATTTAGCTTGGGTCACTAGTGATCCTAGGTCCCGTGATTATACCAAGGCGGTAGCCTCGGAGCATGACAAGCTTGATATTAGAGAATTAGGTTTAAGAGTCCTAGGATGTCTGAAAAGTTACACTAAGTAGAGTCCATTTCATGAGTGTGAAGTATGCCACACCTATTATGGAGAGGCTACAAAGTGTTTTAGGAAAAACTTCACTTTCTTGTTATTCTTATTGTGCGTGAGTATGATCACCTTTCTAACTCGACATTATGCATTCTAGATCATGCCTCCTCGTAGAGCTTACACAAGGAATGCTAATACATGTAACTCTGATGCAGTTCCTCCAGTCCCAGACCATGAGGTTTCGAATGCATACTTTCAGAATGTTATTCAGCTTTTGGCTTAGAGTGTCGCCAACCAGAACAATTAGCATATTTTAGTCCCTGCAAATAATAGTGGTGGATCAGTGGCAGCTAGGGCCCATGATTTTGTTTGGATTAATCCGCTTGAGTTTCTAGGGTCACAAGTTGGTGAAGACCCCCACAACTTCATTGATGAGGTCAAGTAGATCTTTGGAGTGATGCAATTGACTGGAAATGATAGGGTAGAGTTGGCATCCTACCAGCTTAAGGATGTTTCTTACCTATGGTTCACGCAGTGGAAAGACAATAGGGGTGAGAATACAACTCCTGTGACTTGGGAGTTTTTATCGGAGCTTTTCTAGATAGGTTCTTCCCAACATTGTTGAGGTAAGATAAGGTTCGGGAATTTATGAATTTAAGACAGGGTTCAATGTTAGTCCAAGAGTACGGACTGAAGTTCACCCATCTCTCTAGGTATGCTCCACATATGGTTGTTGTTCAACAAGTTGAGGGATATAAGCTTAGGGAACAAGCTAAGGACAACAAGAAGGCTATGACAGGAAACTATGAGTACTCTCACTAGAAATTAAATGGTGGAAATCGCTCGCAGTTTTAGCAAAGGCCTTCAGCTCCAGCACCTTTATCAGCTAGTGCTCTATCCCCCAGGTTTTGACTGGATCAGAAAGGTAGGGCATTAGGCTCTAAGTATCAAGGGAGTGTTTCAGGTAAGATGACCTATCCAACTTGTCCAAAGTGTGGTAAGAACCATCCGGGTGAGTATCTTGCAGGCAAGGAAGAATGTTTTGTTTGTGGTTAAACTGGTCAGAGGTTGAGAGATTGCCCTTCTTTTAAATAGGAACAGTGAGGTAATAATAGTAGGGCTCAGTCTACAGCTCCAGCAGAACCAGCAGGCCGCCTAACTCAGCAGAGTGATTCATCTGGTACAGGTGGCGGTCAGCGCTAGAACAAGTTGTATGCTCTCCAGGCTTGCCAGGACCATGAAGATTTTGCTAATGTGGTCACTGGTATGTTGCGAGTCTTTCACTTAGATGTTTATGCTTTGTTAGATCCAGGGGCTACTCTTTCCTTTGTAACTCCATATATAACAGTGAACTTCAGTGTTAGTCTAGAAACTATTTCAAAACCTTTCTCAGTCTCTACCAGAGTTTGTGACCCAGTTATAGCTAGACGGGTATATAAAAATTGCCCTGTCACAGTCTCTCAGAAAGTCACAACAGCTGATCTTGTAGAGTAAGAAATGGTAGACTTTGATGTCCTTCTAGGCATGGATTGGTTACATTCTTGTTATGCCTCAGTCGATTGTAGAACTAGGATCATTCGCTTTCAGTTTCCAAGCAAACCAGTCTTAGAATGGAAGTGTAGCTCAGTGCCTATAAGTGGATTCATTTCCTACCTTAAGGCCAAAAAGATGATCTTTAAAGGGTATCTCTATCATCTTGTTCGGGTTAAGGATTCAAGCTCTGAAACCCTAACTCTTGAGTGAATCCCAATAGTAAATGAGTTTCCTGAGGTTTTATTAGAAGATCTTCCTGGAATTCCTCTTGAATGGGAAATCGACTTCTGATTAGATCTCCTTCCAAATGCCCAGCCTAATTCTATTCCTACTTACAGAATGGCTCCATTTGAGCTTAAGGAATTGAAAAATAATTTGAAAGACCTTCTAGATAAGGGCTTCATTAGACCTAGTATTTCCCCAAGGGGTGCTCTAGTGTTGTTTGTGAAAAAAAATATGGTTCTCTCAGTATGTGCATTGACTATTGGCAGTTGAACAAAGTCATAATCAAGAATAAGTAACCTATCCCAAGGATTGATGACATGTTCGACCAACTTCAGGGTGCTAGTAATTTTTTGAAAATAGACCTCAGATCCGGTTATCATCAGCTTAGAGTCAGAGATAGTGACATCCCGAAAATAGCCTTCAGAAATCGGTATGGTCATTATGAATTTGTAGTTATGTCATTTGGACTAACCAATGCTCCCGCAGCTTTCATGGATTTAATGAACATGGTGTTCAAGCAGTATTTGGACTTGTTCATTATCATCGTTATGGATGATATCCTCATTTACTCTAGGAATGAGGAAGAACATGTGACTCATTTCAGGGTTGTCTTACAAACTCTCAAAGATCGCCAGTTATTTGCAAAGTTTAGTAAATGTGAATTTTGGTTACAATCAGTTGCTTTCCTTGGGTATATAGTGTCCAACGAAGGTATCCGAGTGGATCCTCAAAAAATAGAGGCAGTGAAGCAACGGCCCAAACCCACCTCTCCTACACATATGAGAAGTTCCATGGGTTTAGACGATTATTATAGAAGGTTCGTAAAAGGATTTTCATCCATAGCTTCTCGATTGACTAAGTTGACTCAGAAAAGGGTTAAGTTTCAGTGGTTAGATGAGTGTGAGAGGAGCTTCTAATAATTGAAAACTAGGTTGACTATGGCTCCTATTTTGACTCTACCAAAAGGTTAAGATGGTTATGTGGTCTGTTGTGATGCAACCAGAGTTGGCTTAGGTTGTGTGCTGATACAGCGAGGTAAGGTTATAGCTTATGCATCTAGACAACTTAAGGTTCATGAGAAGAACTATCTGACATATGACCTTGAGCTTGCAGCCATAGAATTTTCCCTAAAGATTTGGAGGCAGTACTTGTATCGTGTTCACGTAGATGTGTTCACAGACCACAAGATCCTTTAGTATTTGTTCACCTAGAAATACTTGAATCAATGACAGAGGATATGGTTTTAATTTCTCAAGGACTATGATATAAATAGGCTTTACCATCTTGGTATGCCTAATGCAGTAGATGATGCTCTTAGAAGACTATCTATGGGTAGTGTAGTGCATGTTGAGGAAGAAAGGAAGGAATTAGCAAAGGATGTTCACCGGCTTGCTCGCTTAGGATTTGCCTTATGAACATATCAGATAATGGTGTGACAGTTGAGAATGGGTCAAAATTTTTGTTGGTAGACGAGGTTAAGGACAAACAAGACAGTGATCCTATATTGCTTCAATTGAAGGGTGCAATTCATCAGTAGAAAGTTGAGGTTTTCTCCTAAGGGGGAGATGGTGTTGGTCGTTTATGAGTTTCAAAGGTGGATGAGTTGAGACAGTAGATTCTTACAGAAGACCATAGCTCCAAGTATTCTATTCATCCAGGCGCCACCAAGATGTACCGTGATCTGCGGGAAGTCTTTTGGTGGAATGGAATGAAGAGGGTTATAGAAGATTTTGTGGCTAAGTGCCCTAATTGTCTGTAGGTGAAGGTAAAGGTATGACTCAGGAGATTAAAATTCCTACATGGAAGTGAGAAGTGATCAACATGGACTTCGTTACGGGTTTACCTTGTACTAGTAGATAACATGATTCCATTTGGGTGATAGTAGACAGAGTTACTAAGTCTGCTTATTTCTTGGCTGTCAAGACTACAGATTCGACGGAGGATTATGCCAAGCTTTACATTAATGAGATAGTCAGGATTCATGGGGTTCCTTTGTCTATTTTCTCAGATAGAGGTCCTCAGTTTACCTCTTATTTCTGGAAGTCATTTTAGAAAGGCCTTGGTACTCAGGTATATCTTAGCACAACATTTCATTCATAGACCGATGGTCAGATAGAGCGTATCATTCAGAGTTTAGAGGACATGTTGAGAGCTTGGGTGATTGATTTTAAGGGATTTTATGAGGCTCACTTACCTCTCATAGAGTTGGCCTATAATAATAGCTACCATTTCAGCATTCAGATGGCCTTTTATGAGGAATTATATGGGTGTAGGTGCAGATATCCAGTTGGTTGGTTTGAAGTAGGTGAAGCAGCCTTGATAGGCCCGAATTCAATTTATGATTCTATGGAAAAAGTTCAACTCATTAGAGATAGACTTAAGAAAGCCCAGAGTCCTCAGAAGTCCTATGCATATGTAAGGAGAATGGACTTAGAATTCGATACAGATGATTGGGTTTTCCTGAAAGTGTCACCTATGACGGGGGTGATGAGATTTGGCAAGAAAGGGAAGCTCAGTCCTAGATATGTAGGCCCTTACAGAATCTTGAGAAGGGTTGGTAAAGTGGCTTATGAGTTAGAGTTGCCAGCAGAACAAGCAGAAGTTCATCTAATCTATCACATTTCCTTGTTAAATAAGTGTGTGGGTGATCCAGCATCTATAGTACCATTAGAAAGTGTGGCTATGAAGGATAGTTTCACCTATGAAGAGGTGCAAGTAAAAATTATTGATCGACAGGTTTGAAGGTTGAGATATAAAAAAGTCTCTTCAGTTAAGGTGTTGTGGAGGAGTTAGTCTGTAGATGGAGCTACTTGGGAAGCAGAAGCAGCAATAAAGGCCAAGTATCCTCATCTCTTCCCTTTCGATTCCATTCCAGATTGAGGTAATAGTTCCTCTCCAGTCTCTCAGTTTAATATTGCATAAAGTCAGTCTTAGTATCATATTCCTTCAGTTTTACTTGCATTTTCAGTGTATTTGCATGTTTTGGAAATTAGATCAGTCAGATTTTAGTATCCAGTACTTAGTGGTAGGGTTTCCAGCTCTTTCCCTCCATACCTATCTAGTTTAGTCTTCATTCGAGGATGAATGTTCCCAAGGGGGAGATAATGTAACAACCCAAATTCGAAAAGAGAGAAAATGTAGATTTTCAGAAGTTGCAAGTGCCACCAACGTGGCCCCCTACGGACCGTAGGTTCAACCACGGACCGTAGGTGGGGTTCATGGTTGGCCACCTGCAACTCCCTCCCAACCCCCAAAGAAAATTTAGCTAACTCCAGAACCAAGCTAGGACCTGCGGACCGTAAGTGGGACCATGTTGTGTGGTCCAGGTCAGTGGTTCAGACCCTTCAGAACCTATCCACTGAAGCTGAACAACGACATACCAGGATGGACTGTATGTCCATCCACGTTCCATCGGTCAGGCCCGCCATTGGCCCCTACAGTTTTAAGTCAGGGGTTGTTTGGTCTTTTCCACTATGCGTTCGACATCTAAACTACGTCGTTTCACCCCTAAACTACATCATTTTTGTCAATTTAAACCTAGTAACTTAATTAGATCCTACCCTAATCGATTATTCTCAAAAATCAATAGAAACTTAGCACAAAGGAAGAGAAAGCAGTCGACCCAACCCTCTCATAGAATGCAATAAGTTTCCTCAATTCTAGCGCCGAAATCAAAAGATTTCTCCGTGGAATTCGTCACTAGGTATACGAAATTTCACTAGTGGGTTCCTTTCACCCATTAGGTCCCTAGAATTCAGTCAGATTCTTGATTCCCTTCATATTGTTTAGACCTAGGGTTTCTAGAACTTAAGAAATTTGTGATGATTTAGCTGTTATAGTGTTCATAATCAGATTATCATGTATTTGTAACACTTTTCCTTAGTTTCTTGCATGAAACTCAGAACCCTAGTTTTGTAGATTCGTTTAGTTCATGAATTACACTAGTTTGGACATATATACAATTATACATGCCTCAGTTTTCAAATGTGTCATTATCAGTACTTTATTATTGCGTTTTCAGTTAGCATGTCACAATATTCAGCTATCCAGTATATTTCAGCTATATTTATTTTACACATTTCCAGTTGGGAGTAGGCTTAACATCGAGTTGGACTAGGGTTAGTCACCCTCATAGTCCCAGAACTACATGCCCCCATAGGTTTTTAAGTCCCCTATGTTGGGCATCATTTTTAGTGATCACGCTAGTTATACATCTATACCCCTAACAGAGTATATTGGGTCCACTCGATGGGGTGTAAACATCGGACTCCACGTTCAGCTTACATGATTTTATGTCGGTTAATAGTAGCTCTCACAGTCAGACTCTGGTGCATTTGACCAGGTTTAAGATATATTTCAATATTCAGTTTTAACATGTTATGTACTTGGTCATTGCATTCAGTTCAGTTCAATTCAGTATATCTCAGTATCTTTATCATGTTTAGATTATATCATTATTCAGTATGCTTCATTCAGTTATATATATTATTCATCTTTGTCTTATCCTGCATGCTCAGTACCTTCAAGTACCGATGTATACTATGTGCTACATCTTTTCGGTATATAGGTTCAGGTCCTCAACATTTAGATCACGTGTAGATCAATTCCTGATCCGTATTTCAAAAGTATCAGTGGTGAGTCCTCATTCTTCGAGGACAACATACATATTCTTTTACAATCAGTCTTTCATTTTAGTTTCAGTTTTGCTTGAGTTAGATGGGCGCATGTCCTAGCATCTCTATTCAGTTAGAGGCTTATTTCAGACATACTATTAGATTCAACTTTAGATTTGAGTTTGATCTTTCAGTTGTTATTGAACGCATAGTCTTTTATATATTTCGATCAATATTTGGTATTCCCCACTTTTAGTTATCACAGTTTACGCTTCTGCATAGTATATTTATTAAGTAATCTTTTTGTATGCCTATGATATGCCTGCTCATGGTTAACTTGGGGTCACTCGTGATCCTAGGTCCCATGTTTACGTCAAGGGGGTAGCATCGGGGCGTGACATTATGTCTCTTACTTGCGATATTAGCTAGTATTTTGGAGAAAGGAGTTCATTTGAGATATTTTTTTAATTATTCTTTAACTCAAATCAGGACCCTATCTAACTGAGTTCTCTCTAAGGGCATTGAAAGATTCACCTAAGTAGTATTCAGTTTATTTTCAAGTTCAAAGTGCAGACTAGTAGCCTCATATTTTCCTTTTGAACTACCTTTAAGCACCCTTTTTAAATTTTCTTTAAGTTGTAGATTTTCAGCTTCTAGAACAGTCATTTGTTCTTCCATTTAAGACTAAAGCAAATTGTCCATATTGAAAAATATCTAGGAGGTCAATTTTAGTAGTCAACTTACTAATTGAGTCAATAAACACATAATCTAGACTTCTTAGCTTTTTAATGGAATAAACATTCAGATTTTGTTTAGAATCAGAGAGAGTTACCTCTTCATCAACATCATCATCTTCAGATTTTGCCACGAAGGCAAACATAGAATCAAAAAAATCTTCATCATCCGTTATAGTAATAATTCAAATATCCTCTGAATGTTCAGATTTCAGTGAGTCACTTGAGAAGTTTTCTCAGACAGCAAGAGCCTTTTTCACTACATAGTCAGCCACAAATCTTCTTTGACTTATCAGTGACCTGTTCCCTTCTCTTGTCTTTTTAACCTCCATATTTGAAATATTCTTTGTATTCTAATCGGTGCATAGTGTAATATCTGATAAAATTCCTTGGTTCACCATACTTATGGCCCAAGTCAGTAGTATTAGCCTACTTGCTTGAGTTTTCTTTCTTCATGAATCCGCCATGCTTTTTCACAATCTTTTGAAATTTTAGAGTTAATTTGGTCATGTACTCATATTCTTCATAAATATGATTTTGAGAAACATAGAGAGCCAGATAGTTATCCATCTTTACTTCCTTCTTGGAAAAATCTTATTGTTATTTCAACTTATGTGTTTGAAGATTCCCAATCAACTCATCCATTGTAAGGATCTTCAGGTTCATTACTTTAGTAATAGCATCAACTTTACATTCCCAAGACTTGGGAAGAATTAGTAGTACATTTCAGGCCCATTTTCTTGGATGAATGGGTTCTTCCAAGCAAGGAAACTCATTTGTGATGGTGGTAAACTTGGTATGCATCTTTTAAATTGTTTAACTATCCTTATAACAAAATTTTCATACAGAGTGGTAAGCATAAAAACTTTTAACTCATTCACTTGTATGGTTTCTTCATGAGTAGTTCTTAGTCAGGACTAGATCTCTTTGAGGGTTTCACACACATAGATTTTGTTGTATTAATCTACCCTTACACCACAAACCAACAAGTTCTTTACGTGATAATTCTTTTCAATGTTTTTCCTATCAACTTCATTATATTCTTTTCAAATTTTAGGAATAGAATTGGTGACTTTTCTATTCTCCGCATCATGCATTTTAATATGTGGACCATCTAAGACGATGTCCCATAGTTCACTATTTTGATCCATGAGAAAGTTAGGCATGCGGATTTTCTACTAACCATATTAGAAGTATCCATTAAATAGGGATGGCCTAGTTAATGATTGTCCTTCTTCAAAATTCAAAGACCAACCATTTCTTTCTCAGGATCCTCTCTCGATGTTAACCGTATATAGAGTCTAAGCTTTGATACCAATTGATAAAATACATGTTTTCACTACTAGTCAGTGGACTAGCCCCATTTATTAAATAAAATAGTATGTAAAGTAAAAGCTTAAAATAAGAACACAAGTATTTACGTGGAAACCTCCTTGCTCCACGGAGGAGAAAACCATGAGTTGTCGCATAAGATGCCAACATACTTATGGTGTCCTATCAAATGAAAGATAATTGAATCATCTTTCCAACTCCATCGAGATTGCTAAAATCCCATCTCAGAGTAAAAAGTAATGCTCGTTTTAGTGAAGACCTATAGAGCAGAGCTTGACCGACGACCCCTACTGACGGTTTGTAGGTCAACCGATGGTCTGTAGGTCCCTCCGTGTATGACCTTCATCAGCTTTTAATTTAGAGTCATTTAGGTATTTTTCCTGTGTGTTTGGGCCTTTAAACTACATCGTTTAAGGCCTACACTACGTCGTTTTAATCATTTTAAGCCTAATAATTTAGTCAGACATACCGATAACCTTTATTCTCCTAAATTCATCCAAATTCGAGCAAAAAGAGAAGCAAGAGGCGCTAGCTTTCCCAAGAACAACCAGCATGTTTCCTTCTAGTTCAAACCCCGAAATCGAAGGATTTTTCCGTAGATTTCATCACCATGTATGTTGGATTTTACTAGTGGATTCCTTTCATCCACTAGGTCCCTAGAATTCAGTCACTCTCTTGATTCCCTATATCTTGTTTAGACCTAGGGTTTCTAGAAACTTTATCTATTTGGTGTGATTTAGTTATTATAGTGTTCCTAATCAAATTATCATGTTTTATTGGAATCGTTGTTAAATTCCTTGTATACAACTCTGAACACTAGTTGTGTAGTTACTTTTATTTCATGAAATTCACTTGCTAGGTCAGTAAAACATATAATCATGTTTTAGTTTTCGAATGTCACATTATTAGTATATAATTGTTATATTTTCAGATTTTGTATGTCAGTAATTTCAGCTATTCATCATTTTAGTATTTTAGTCATAATGTGTTATATACATATTCAGTTGGGAGTAGACTTAACACCGAGTATGACTAGGGTTCAACGTACCTGTATAGTCCCAAAACTACATGCCCCCGTAGGAGTATAAGTCCCCTTAGTAGGCATCAGATTTAGTGATCATTCTAGTCATTCTTTTATGCCCCTGGCAAGGTATATTGGGTCCTCTCGATGGGTCGTATACATCGGACTCCACTTTAGCTCACATGGTTGTAGGTCGGATAATAATAGCTCCTAAAGTTAGATTCTAGTGCATTTGACCAGGTTTTCAGTTATATTTCAGTATTCAGTCTCAGCATGTCATGTTAATAATCAATACTTAGTCACTGCATTCAGTTCAGTTCATTTTAGTATATCTCAGTATTTACATTAAGTTCAGATTATGTCATTGCTCAGTCATGCTTTGTTCAACTTACATATTTGTTCAGTTATAATCTATATCCTGCATGCTCAATCATGTTTTGTTCAACTTACATATTTGATCAATAACAATCTTTATCCTGCATGCTCAGTACATTCCAAGTACTGACGCATAGTCTGCGCTACATCCTTTCATGATGTAGGTTCAGGTCCTCTTCATTATATTACGCGTCGACCCCCGATCCATTCTCAACAGCGTCAGTGATGAGTCCTCATACTTCGAGGACAATAGAAATGTTTTCTATTTCAGTTTTCAGTTTTCAATTTTGTAAGAGTTAGCTGGGGGAATGTCTCAGCAACTCTAGTCAGTTAGAGGCTTTTCAGACATAGTTTTATTTTCAACTTTAGCTTTTGAGTGATTGTTCAGTATCACTAAACTCGTAGTGTATTTTATATATTCAGACCAGTTTTGGGTATTCCCCACTATTAGTTATAAATTGATTTAGCTTCGCATTAGTCCATCTTTTCATAGATACGTTCAGTTTGCTTATGATATGCCAGCTCAGGGTTAGCTTAGGGTCACTTGTGATCCTAGGTCCTATGTTTATGCCAAGGGGAAAGCCTCGGGGCATGACAGAAACAAATCTAAACATAATTAATGTTAATAATATTCAAAATGTTTAAAACTTCTAAACACTCAAGACTAAACTAACTCACTAACTTTGTCTATCTATGAAGCCTCTATAACTGAATATAAGTGCCCTTAACTATTCTACTAATAATGACTAAAAAATCAAATAAACTGAAATACTAAATTGGAGTCCTACAGAACTGAAGAGTTCTTAGTGACTACTAATTGAGAGAGCATCACGACCCAAAGTATACCCTAGGCCCAACATGACGTATAGGACCCCAAGAAGCCTTAGACAATCCACTTAAGCATACATCATACACAATAACAAAAATAAAGATTTTAATGAAACAATATAATATCATAAAAGAGTTTGACTAAAATGGAAGTCTAACATAAGTCTCAATAAGACAACTACTAATCATACACCACGTACAAATGTCTGAAAAGTGAAATGACATAAAATCTATAAAGTGTCTCGGTCCACATAACATGAGGACTCACCGATCCTTGAGTGCCAAAAGATCAACTAGACACGAGTGTGAAAAGTAGGAGCGTCAGACCCTACATTAGTGAAACAATGTAGGCACAAATATGCATTAGTAAATGGAATGTACTAAATACGATAATAAATAAATAAGAGTTATGAAATCATGCTAAAAGGACTTTACGTGACCATGTCCAAGAAGAAGGTAAAGGTAATTACTTATGCTTTTAGATAGTTCAAGACCCATGAGAAGAACTACCCTACTCATGACTTGGAGTTAGTGGCTATCATATTTTTCTTAAGTTGTGGTATCTCTACTTGTATGAAGTGCATTTTGAGATCTTCACTGATCATCAGAGGTTTTAGTACATCTTTAGTCGGGGGATTTGAACTTGAGGCAGCATAGATGACTTGAGTTGTTGAAGGAATACGAACTGGCCATTTTGTATCATCTGGAATGGCCAATATTGTAGGGCATGCCTTGAATAGGAAGTAATCTAGCATGGGGAGTTTTTTTAGCAATCTGAGTTGAAGAGAGAACCTTGTTTAGATATGTTCAGATATTAGCAAACTATTTTATCTGGTTGCGTATTTAAGAGGAGGGTCGTGTTATTGTCTTTGTTTAGGCCCAAACTTCTTTCATTGAGCATATTAGAGGCAATTTAATGGTAAGAAGTAATTCTTTATTTAAGATAAAGTTTTGAGGAGTCAATCTAAGGAGGTGGTGCGTGATTCTGATGGAGTGTTGAGGATTGGGAGCATGATTTGTGTGCCCAAGTTGGATGAGTTGTTTAGATTGATCTTGGAGGAGGCTCGTTGCTTTAGATACTCCATTCATCTGGGTGCAGCCAAGATGTACCACGATCTAACTCAGCATTACTTGTAGTGCAGTATTAAGTGGGACATTAGTGAGTTTGTGTCTAGATGTTTGACTATCCAACATGTCAATTTTGAGCATCAATGACCTTGTTGTTATCTAAGAGGATGCCAATTTTTACTTGGAAGTGGGAGCCTATCACCATGGACTTCGTAGTGGGTTTGCCTACAATTATGGATAGTTTTAATTTGATTTGAGTGGTTGTTGATAGGTTGACCAAATTCATGCATTTCATCCTGAATCGGGTGATGTAAACGCAGAGAAGTTAGCTCGACTATACATCAGGCCATTATTTTGACTTCATGGAGTACCTATTTCTATGTCTTCATCCGAGGTTCACTTTTCACTTCTCCCTTATAAAGGGACTGGCATCATGATTTGGGTACTCGGCTAGACATGACTACAAATATTCATCCTTAGATGGATGGACACTTTGAGCAGATGATTCAGGTGTTGGAGGACATGCTTCGAGTGTGTATGATTGACTTTGGTGCCCGTTAGAATAAACATTTGCCCTTAGAAGACTTTTCCTACAATAAAAACTATCATTCTACTATTCAGATGGCCCCATTTGAGGTGTTGTATGGTAGGAGGTGTATATCTTCTATTGGTTGGTTTGATGGAGTTGAGATGGATTCATTGGATACAAACTTTCTTCGAGATGTTGTGGAGCATGTCCGTTTCATTTAGGGTAGGTTGTTGATAGCTCAGACTTGACCACAAAGTTATGCGGATATGAGGGTTTGAGCTTCGGAGTTTATGAAGGGGGATCATGTTTGGCCTCTAGAGTCATCCATGAAAGGTGTGATGAGATTCAGGAGAAAGGACAAGCTTAGCCCTAGATTCATTGGCTCTTTTGTAATTTTGGGGCAGATTGTAGAGGTGGCATGTATGTTGGCCTCACCACCTAGCTTGTCAGCTGTGAATGTGGTTTTCCATGTTTCCTAAGTATGTTATTGATTAGCCTCGTGTGATTTTAGTCGATTCAATAGTGTTGGGTTTGGTTTAATCATTTGAGGAGGATCCCATATCCATCTTAGATAGGCAGGAATTCGAAAGTTTAGGACAAAGGAAATTTCTTTAGTGAAGGTATAGGGAAAGCATTGTTCAGTTGGGGAAGCGACTTGGGAGACGGATTCTGACATGTGTGCTATATATCCTCAGCTTTTCAAAGCTTTGGGTACTGTAATTTAATTTATGTTAGTGGATCGATATGCTTTTTTGTGGTTGCTAATCTAATGACCCAGAAAGTCATTATTGGAAATTCTCAGAAATTTTATGTTTTACTCCTCCCAATAGTTACCTCGATTCCTGCTTGTTAAGTTTCTAAAGTTTGTTTTAAAAGTTGATTGAAAACCTGTTATTTTTTGAAGTTTCGAGTTGAAAAGGTTTACAGTTGTTAAAAAGTTGGTTTTGGTAACAAATGGAGTTTGGGTCTCAAAATGGAATTTCATCCGCTCCATTATCTTCATAATGTAAAATTTGGTCTACTACTGTAGTCATTTTTGTTTCAGACATTTTTCTTGGGTTTGAGACTTTAAGTTGCAGGTTTAAGTGATTTTAGACTATGGGTTTATTTTGGTTAAAATTTGGAGTTCGGACACTCAAATTGGATTTCTGACGATTCCATTGGATTTGGGGATTATTGTAGGCCTTAGGTGAGGTTTTAGTTGAATATGTTAGAGGTTTCGAGGGTAGTTTGGTAATTTTGAGCATTAAGTTAGTTTATTGCGACTTTCATGGGTTTCAGGTCAAGGATACCTTAAATTTGTGTTTAGATGATTCCATTGAGTCTGGAACTTCTAGTTCAATTGGGTAGGATATCTCATTTGTGTACTTGGGATTCTGAACGAATCCCAAGGGTCCTTTCAGTGTCTTGTATACTGAGTGTTGTGTTGCTGGTTTGTTGTCTTGTGGTGTAGGCTAATTGGGCATCGCGATTGTCAGACTCCTTTTTGTGATCGTGAAGGATTAGTTTTGTGGGTGTTGCGAATGGATGGTGCCTACAACGATCACGTAGGGTAAATTTCTTTGGCATCGCCAATCGCACAAGGCCCAATGGTGATGGTCAAGAAATAAGTTGACCCATTTAACTCATCATTATTGCGATGCTTTTGGGTCGCGATCGCAAAGAGTAAAATCTGGCTAAACAATGATCTTTTCCAAAAAGTCGGGTTTTCAACCCCACTTCACAATTATTGAACCCTAGAAGCTCGATAGAGACAATTTCAAGGTCGTTTTCAAGATAAACAATTAGGTAAATATGTTTTATTCTAAACCTTCTTTTTATGATTTTAAACATTAAAGTCTTGTTACTGAATTGCAAATTGGTGGGTTTTAAAAAAACTCAACCCTTTATGAAAGTGGTGATTTAAGATTGATTTCAACTCCATTTTTAATTGTTTTTTACCGGTGATTTGCAAATTCCTTGGGCAACATGATTTTACTCAAATTTCAAGATTTAACCCTCATTTTCGGTATTGGGTTTTTGGGTCAATTTAGCCCCGGTATCCACAGTCTTTGTTATGGGCGTTATTTGTTTAGAGTTCTCGTTGTAATTACCTAATTGATTAGATTATTGATTTAGAGACTAAATGAAAAGGGAAGACTCATGTACCAGAGTGATTAATCAATTTTTTTAGTCAAGTAACTCTTTTGACTTTTTGTTAAATATATTGAAACTTGTATGTCATTGTTTTATTGGGAGTAATGGGAAGAGGTGGAGGGTTTCACATACTTTATAGTATTTGTTAAATAATGATTATGGTCCAATAATGATAATGTGGAGTAAAATAAGAATTGTGTTGATATCGTGTTATGAAAAGTCTTAGTAATATTGTTAAAATTGATGAACCATGAATGGTTGAACAGTTGAGCGGACTTACCCTTAATATCATGACAAGATTATTTGTATTGTCTCGTTGTTATGCGATTGATATCATTTCTCATCGATGATTTGCACATATATATTTGTAGTGATGTTATGCAACTGAGTAAATAATGAGAAATAGGGGACGGGCCACACAATCCATGACACATTCTATATTGAAGTGTCTAGTCACATGATCTCTTGTAGATGCATGGACATATATGTTCCCTATGGGTCTCGAACTGAGAGACAATGTGTGTGTATCATTAGGACATACATGCATCACTCTATATGGCACTAAACTTCATTGCATTGCACTCCATTTGATTCTTATTCGTTGTGATTCATGAAATATTATTATGGTTATTTAATTATGAAAGGCTGTGATGATTTGACTATGTATAGCGTATATTTGGGTGCAAGTTGTGATATTCTATTCGTGCTTTGTTGTATTTGAGTGAGAACTGGTAGGTTGGGCTGATTGTCTTGTAGTTGTGGATGTTCGGTTGGTGTGGTTGGAGTACTTGTGTTCAACATTGCTTTACTTAGGGATTGTAAGGTTTTCTTGCTAAGTGTCGTAATTGTGTGATACTCACTCCTTCTACACTTGTGTAGGTTACAAGGCACGATCATCATAATTACTCCTTTTTGTCTTCTACGTCTGAGGCTTATTGTGGAGAGTTGTGAAGTGTAACACCCCAGATTCGAAAAGGTCATGATTATAATGCTCCAAATATTGCAGGTTCCAACCACGGTCCGTGTAGTGTGCCTTGGATCATAGATAGGGTCCGTGGATCTACACCAAAACTGGCTCGACAATGGGGAACCATGACATGACCAACGAACCAACGGTAAGACCACGGTCCATGGTTGAGGGCCTGTGGTTCAAGACCCTAAATCACAAAAATCTCTGAATCTAACCACGGGCCACCAGAATGGGCCATAGGTCAGACCATAGTCCGTCGAGTGGGGTCCGTATGTGGGAAGCTGGCAGTTATTTTAGGGGCAGTTGGGTCTTTTCCTAATAATTTTAATCCTATACTACATTGTTTTGCCTATGTCTAAGACCCTTATATAAGTATTTTAAACTCGCAAATTTGTGAATTGAATTCATTAGTCCAAAATTACAAAAAGAATATCAAAACGTCCTCTCCAAATATTCTCTCTCCAGAAACTTGAAGAAGAAAAAGAATTCGCCTAGGGTTTCAAGTCAATGTATCAATTCCTCCATTGAAGATAAGCATTTGGACTTGAGGTATGATAGTTTTCATCTATGGATTCCTATGATCCACGGAGTTCCCAATTTATCCTATTTTAAAAGGTAGAATTCCCCAATTAAGTTAGAGTTTTCTTCAATTACCATGGGTTCTTTTGATTATTGATCTAAATGATTGAATTATGTTTTAATATGCATGAATTGATGAAATACAATGATTTTATGATGATTCCCCTATGAACCCATGTAAATCCCATGTTTTTCAATTATGATGATGTAATGTGGGTATTGAATTATGAAGATGGAGATTATGAAATTAAACATGTTTTCATGAGAATTATGTAAATGTTTTAAGGATGCTTGGAGAATAAAGTATCAATGATGATGTTTTTGTGTTGTTGAAAAGATATTCTCATAAACACATACAATCGTGATTGTGAAAGGTTTTCTCACATAATAAGTATTCTAAGGTTGAAAGGTTTTCTCACTTAATTAAATCAAAGATAATGAGCTATCCTAATGACACTTATCTTGAATTGGCAAGATGACATGCCCATTCATGAATGATATGAATAAGTAAGAAATGACTATTCTGTGGGAATATTCTTAGCACCGTGTGGATATTGATATTGATATGGAATCTCTCTCGTTAGTACAGGTCGGGTTTCTAGAAGCAATCTATTGAGATGGAAGCTCTCCCGTTAGTAGAGTCCGGGTTTCTAGTAACAATCTCCTTATCCCTTAAACTATGTTCCCCCATAGGATGATTAGCTAGTGGATCCACTCAATCTAGAAGTCTGTGGTCCTTACCTTGAAAAGTAGGACAACCCTTTTCAGTGTGGGAGACACCAGGGGATCATGTTGTAGCTCACGTGGTCTCTATGTCGGTTAAGGCTCATTCCCATAATAATATGAATAATGAAATAAGGTTACTTCAAGAAGTATCTCATATTTGTTCAAAGGTTTGGAAGATGTTAGCTTGCATTGACCTTGTTATATGGATTATGTTTTCTTACTCCTTTTATATCATGTTTTAACTTGGTGTATTGCATGAAATGAAATGAAATGTACCTTTTAGCATGTTTTAAGTTTTTTAAGAATGGCTATCATACTTGGTACATTGTTTTGTACTAATGCATACTCTTGCCTACATTTTTTTCCATATGTAGGATTCGATATTCAGGGTTCGCTGTTTCGTGGCTAGTGAGCGGCTTGGTTGATTTCCCGAACTTTAGTTCATTTTCATGTATTTCTCTTTTGGACATGATGTATGGGATAGACCCAATTTCATTCTATTGTATTAGATGGCTATGATGAGACAAGATTTCTATACTTCCACTTTTCTTTAATAAAAAATGTTTGGACTTTAAAAAATTTGTTTACTCTTATTGTTCTATTTCTTATGTTATGAATGCTAAGTGGCTTGTACGGGGCCTTCAGGATTTAGTACGCCATGTTATATCTACGGGGTCCCCTAGGTCGTGACAAACTTGGTAATCAATGCACTAGGTTTAGAATGTTCCTAGGATGATGTATCATAAGCCATATCTAGTAGAGTCTTGTTCATGAGTGTGAAGCGAGCCATATTTATAAATGAGAGGCTACAAGATGATTAGGAAACTCCACTTCTTTCACTACTCTAAAGTCGTGTGATAGAGTTTAACTCTATAAGGTCTCTCTTCTAATCCATACCGAATGCACTACAAGATATGTCCACTTGAAGAGCTTATACTACAAGGAATGTGAGGGAGAATGCAGAACAAGAAGATCCTCCCCAAGTTGCTCAAGTTCTGGTCGATCCTTTGGCTGAGCAAGTTAGAAATGTGAAGTTTAGGGCTGCTTTCCAAGTGTTGGCTTAAGCCATGACGGCCAAAGCCAATATGAAGGTTGTGATTCCCGTAAACCCAAATGTGGGTACGACTGCTTCAAGAGTGAGGAACTTTACTAAGATGAACCCTCCGGATTTTCATGGCTCGAAAGTTGAGGAAGATCCTCAAGAGTTTATTGATGTGGTCTACAACGTACTGATGATCATGGGAGTTACACCGGTGGAAAAGGAGAAGTTGTCCTCTTATCAACTAAAAGGTCTTTCTCAAGTATGGTATAACCAATGGAAAGATGGGAGACAGGAAGATGTGAGTCCTCTTGATTAGGAGAAGTTTAAGGCTGCTTTTCTTGATAGGTTCTTTCCCCTTGAGATAAGGGAAGCAAAGGTGCTTGAGTTCATCAAGCTTCGTCAAGTAAGTATGAGTGTGAGGGAATATACTCTAAAGGTCACACAATTGTCTGAATATGCTCCAATACTGGTTGCCGATTCTAGGGCAAGGATGAGTAAGTTCATTTCGGGTGTGTCAGAAATGGTGGTCAAAGAGTGTTGTTCTCCATGATCATTAATGGCATGGACATCTCTTGTCTCATGGTTCATGCACAATAGATTGAGGAAGAAAAGCTCAAGGAAAAGTCTAGGGAGGCAAAGAAAGATAAGACCGGTAATAGTAATTTCTCTCATGCAAGGTTCGATGTTCGTCCTGGGTTCTGACAAAGGTTTTCTTGTCAAGGTTCCTCCAATGCTCCTCCTAAGTTCAACAAAGATAAGGTGTCCAACCCTAATCCTGAAGGTGGGAATGGTGGTGGATCTTCATTGCCTATACCTACTTGTACTAAGTGTGGGAAGAAGCACGAGGGTAAGTGCATAGCCGGCACGAATGGTTGCTTCAGTTGTGGTAAGAGTGGTCATAAGATGAGGAATTTCCCAATGCTTATGGCTAGAGGAAAAGAGAGAAAGAAATCTCCTCCTAGTAGTTCGGGTTCCAATGCACCTAAGAAAACCGATTCTATGCACTTCAGACTCGAGGTGAGCCAGAAGGTTCTCCTGATGTGGTTACCTGTATGTTGAAAGTTTTCCAACTAGATATTTATACTTTAGTTGATCCCGGTGCCACCTTGTATTTTGTGACACTATATGTGGCTATGAGGTCAATGTTTTTCCAGATGTGTTGTTAGAATCTTTTTATGTCTCTACTCATGTTGGTGTATCTACTGTGGGTAAGAGAGTCTATAGAAGATATCTTGTTTCCTTGTCCCATGGAGTTACTTTTGTTGACTTAGTAGAGCTTAACATGCTATATTTTGATGTTATACTTGGTATGGATTTGTTGCACTCTTGTTATGCTTCTATTGATTGTAGAACCCATGTAGTCAAGTTTCAGTTTCCAATCAGCCTATCCTAGAGTGGAAGGGGGGAAATTTTATGCTTAAGGGTCAGTTTGTTTCTTATTTTAAAGCTGGAAAGATGAACTCTAAGGGTTGCTTTTACCATCTAGTTAGGGTGAGAAGTGTAGATCCCGAAACCCCTACTCTTGAGCCAGTCCCCGTTATGAATGAGTTTCCCAAAGTGTTCCAGATGATTTACTCGGTATTCCTGCTGAAAGGGAAATAGACTTCGGTATTGACCTTAACCCAGACACACAACCTATTTCAATTCATCCTTATTGTATGGCTTCGACAGAACTAAAAGAGTTGAATGAGCAATTGAAAGATTTGTTGGATAAGGGTTTTATCTAACCAAGTAAATCCCCATGGGGTACTCCTATTTTGGGTGTTAAAAAGAAGGATGGTTCTCTTCGTATGTGCATTGACTATCGTGAGTTGAACAAGGTGACCCTTAAGAATAAGTATCATCTTCCAAGGATAGATTATTTTTTTGACCAAGTTCAAGGAGCAAGTTACTTATTTAAGATTAATCTTCGGTCGGGTTTTCACCAATTGAGGGTGAAGGATGATGGCATTCCAAAAATAGTTTTTCGAACTCGGTATGGTCATTATGAGTTTTTGGTAATGTCATTTAGGTTAACTAATACTCCGGTGGTATTAATGGATTTGATGAATAAGGTGTTTACACAACACCTTGACATGTTTGTGATGGTTTTCATTGATGACATTAATTTACTCAAGGAATGAGGATGAGCATATTGATCATTTGAGGATTGTATTTCAAATTCTGAAGGACCAACAACTTTTTGCAAAGTTTAGCAAATGTGATTTTTGGTTAAGATTTATGGCATTTCTAGGTCACATTGTTTCAAGTAAGGGTATTGAGTAGATCCTATTAAGACAGGTGCAGTCAAGAGTTGGCCAAGATCTCTATCTCCTTCGGATATTAGATGTTTCTTGGGTTTGGCCAGTTACTATAAAAGGTTTGTTGAGGGGTTGTCTTCTATTGTCTCTCCTTTGATGGCTTTGACTCAAAAGAAGGCTAAGTTCATATGGTCCGAAGCATGTGAGAAAATTTTCCAACAGTTGAAGGATAGACTTGCTTCCGCTCCAGTGTTGACTTTACCTGAAGGTACAAATGGCTTTGTGGTTTATTGTAATGCCTCTAGAATTGGGTTGGGATGTGTACTTATGTAGAATGGGAAAGTCATTGAATTAGCGGCGGTTGTGTTTGCCATAAAGATTTTGAGGCACTATTTTTATGGGGTTCATGTGGCTATTTTTACCGACCACAAGAGTTTGCAGTATGTATTTAGTCAGAAGGATTTGAATCTTCGTCAAAGAAGGTGGCTTGAGTTATTGAAAGATTATGATATGAGTGTTCTTTATCACCCCGCTAAGGCTAATGTGGTGGCGGATAATCTTAAGAGGTTATATATGGGTAGTGTTGCTCATATAGAGGATGATAAGAAAGAGTTGGTTCGATATGTGCATAGTTTGGCCCGATTGGGAGTTCAGATAGTCGACTCTACCAAGGGTGGTGTTATGGTTCATAATGGTTCTGAATCCTCTTTTGTGGCAGATGAGAAAGGGAAGCAAGGTCTTGATCCAATTTTGGTTGAACTAAAGGAAACAGTTCTCAAGAAGTTCGTTGAGGCTTTCTCCCAAAGGGGGAGATGATGTGCTTAGATATCAAGGTTGTTTATGTGTTCCTAATGTTGATGACTTGAAGGAAAATATCTTGTGAGAAGCCCATAGTTCTCAGTATTCCATTCACCCGGGAGCCACCAAGATGTACCGTCATTTGTGGGAGATCTATTGGTAGAATGGGATGTAGAAGGATATTGCGGGATTTGTGGCTAACTATCCAAATTGTCAACAAGAGAAGGTTGAGCATCAGAAATCGGGAGGTTTATTTCAATACATTTGGATGACTATTTGCCATTGATTTAATTTGCTTACAACAATAGCTATCACTCGAGTATTGATATGGCTCCATTTAAGGCATTGTATGGCAGGAGGTGTATATCTCATATAGGATGGTTTGAGGTGGGTGAAGTTACCCTAATAGGCCCCGAATTAGTGAAAAGGCTATGGAGAAGGTTTGACTTATTAGAGAGAGGTTGAGGATGGCACAACATCGACAAAAGTCATATGCCGATATTAGAAGAAGAGATCTTGAATTTGAGGAGCATGATTGGGTTTACTTAAAAATCTTGCCCATGAAGGGTGTAATGATATTTGGAAAGAAAGGGAAGCTTAGTCCCCATTTTGTATGCCCATATCAAATTTTAAGACGTGTTGGTAAGGTTGCTTATGAACTAGATTTGCCTAATGAGTTGGCATCGGTGCATCTGATTTTCCATGTCTCTATGTTGAAGAAATGTGTTTGTGATCCGACATCTATAGTTTCCTTAAGAGGTTTGCAATTTAAGGAGAACCTTTCTTATGAAGAGGTTTCAGTTGAAATTGTAGACCGGAAAGTCAAGAAGTTGAGGAACAAGGAAGTTGCTTCCGTTAAAGTGTTATGGAGGAATCACTTAGTTAAGGATGCTACTTGGGGGACCGAGGTCGATACTATGTCCCGATATCCTCGTCTTTATCCTTCTATTCATACTCTAGCTTGAGGTAATGAGTTCCTCGTGGTTTGTTCCTTGTTTTGGAATCATGTGCTTTTTAAGTGTTTCCATGATTTCCTTATTTATGCATGTTCATGAAAAGTTAAGTTTTTAGAAAATGACTCAATTTGTTTGATTTTCCTCATGTTGTGAATTGAGTATGAGTTATCTATAGACTTCATGAGATGATTTGTTCAACATGAATTTACTATGCTATTGAGTATGAATTGAATAAAGGCTACACGAGAGGATGTTGAGCATGCTTTTAGGTTGGAGAAGGTAGTTCTCCTTGAATATGAGAAATTTGATATTTCATGCATATTGGTTTCCTAGGTCTAGTTCCTACCTTCCTTATGATACATTGAGTATGTTTAGCTTGGAGTCGATGTTTCCTCCTTGGTTATGTGCATTTTGATGATATTTCATGCATGATGGGCTGCTAGTATTTGAGTCTCTCTTTAAAACGATGCCTAGAATCTCTTTCAAGGTCGAATGATCCCAAGGGAGAGATAATGCAACACCCCTAATTCGAAAAGGGCATGATTACCATTTTCTAGATGTTGCAGGAGCCAACCACGGTCCATGAAGTGGACCACGAACCGTAGGTAGGGTCTGTGGATAGGTACCCAAATTGGGTAAACAATAGGGAACCACGGCCTGACCAACAGACCGTCGGTCAGACGACGATCCGTGGTTGATCATGGTTCAAGACCCTAAATCCCAAAAATCTCTGAATCTAACCACATGCCACCAAAATGGGCAGTAGGTCAGACCACGGTCCGTCGACTAGGGTCCGTAGGTGGGCAACTGGTAGTTATTTTAGGGATAATTGGGTCTTTTCCTAATTATTTTAATCCTATACTATGTCGTTTTGCCTATTTCTAAGACCCCTATATAAGTATTTTCAACCCCCAAATTTGTGAAATTGATTCATTCTTTCGAAATTACAAGAAAGAAGATCAAAAACTCCTCTCCAAATATTCTCTCTCTAGAAACTTGAAGAAGAAGAAGGATTCACCTAGGGTTTCAAGTCAAAGTATCAATTCCTCATTTGAAGATAAGCATTTGGACTTGAGGTATGATATATTTCATCCATGGATTGCTTCCATTCATGGAGTTCCCAATTTCTCCTTTTTTCAAAGGTAGAATTCCCCAATTAAGTTAGGGTTTTCTTCAATTACCATGGATGTTCTTTTGATTATTGATCTAAATGATTGAATTATGTTTGTATATGCATGATTTTATGATGTTTCTCCTATGAACCCATATAATTACCATGTTTTCCAATTATGATAATGTAATGTGGGTATTTAATTATGAAGATGGAGATTAAGAAATTAAGCATGTTTTCTTGAGAATTATGTAAATGTTGTAAGGATGCATTGAGAGTAAAGTATCAATGATGATGTTGTTGTTGTGTTGTTGAAAGGATATTCTCATAAACAGATACAATCATGATTGTGAAAGGTTTTCTCACATAATAAGGATTCTAAGGTTGAAAGGTTTTCTCACTCAATTGAATCAAAAATAAGGACCAATCCTAATGAAACTTAGCTTGGATTGGAAAGATGACATGCCCGTCCATGAATGATATGAATAAGTAATAAATGACTATTCAGCGGGAATTATGCTTATTATCGAGTGAATATTGATATTGGGAAGCTCTCCTGTTAGCCGAGGTCGGGTTTCTTGAAGCAAGCTATTGAGATGGAAGCTCTCCCGTTAGTAGAGGCTGGGTTTTTAGTAACAATCTTCTTATCCCTTAAACTATGCGCGCCCATAGGATGATTAGATACTGGATCCACTTAAGCTAGAAGTTCATTGTCCTTGCCTTGGCAAGTAGGACAACACTCTTCGGTGTTGGAGACACGTGGGGATCATTTTAAGGCTCACATGGTCTTTATGTCAGTTAAGACTCATCCCCACAACAATATGAATAATGTAGTAGGGTTACTTCAAGAAGTATCTCATATGTGTTCAAAGGTCTGAAAGTTGTTAGCTTGTGTTAACCTTGTTTTATAGATTATGTTTTTTAACTCCTTTTATATCATGTTTTAACTTGGTCTATTGCATGTCATGAAATGAAATGTCCCTTTTAGCATGTTTTAAGTGTTTTTTACATGGATATCATACTTGGTACATTGTTTTGTACTAACACATACTCTTGCCTACATTTTACCTAAATGTAGGGTCCGATATTCAGGGTTCACAATTTCGTGGCTAGTGAGTGGCTTGGCTGATTTCCCGAGCTTTGGTGTGTCCTCATGCTTATAGTACAGACTTTCATTGTTTTAGTTCATGTATTTCTCTTATGGACATGATGTATGGGCTAGGACAAATTTTATTCTATTGTATTAAATGGCTAGGATGAGACAAGATGTCTAGACTAATGCTTTTCTTTTATAAAAAAATGTTTGGACTTTGAAATATTGTTTTAGTCTTATAGTTCTATTTGTTATATATAAATGCTAAGTGGCGTGTATGGGATCCTTCGGGGTTCTATACGCCATGTTACATCTAGGGGTACCCCTGGATCGTGACATGAGGTAGCTTCTTGTCATCTCGGCGTACACCTCATACTCTTTTATTATATTCTTGTTCTTTTCTAGAAATAATGAAATTGAGACTTGTACTTCTTTTGAATCTATTGTATTAAACTAAAGGCTTGTACACATGACAACCAGGTCTTGGGGTTATATTTGAGTTATGCTAAGTTATTCGTGTAACTGAAATTTTATAAGGCTTTCTAATGTTTCACTTATGTATTTTTGATTTGTTGGGTATTAGTTTTACTTGTCTTGGTGGGATAAGACAAGTGTCATCACGTCCGATTTTGGGTCGTGACATTCCCGGAGAAGCTAGGTTCTTAGTGTGTATTCTAAAATAAAATTTCATAATTAGCTAGCTATTTTGATGTAAGATTTCGAAAGATGTTTAGCCTTGTTTGGATATTGAGAATCAGATTATGTTGGTTGTGTGGTTCTCAATGTGTATTGTGATATAAGATTTCATAATTAGCTAGCTATTTTGATGTAAGATTTCAAAAGATGTTTAGCCTTGTTTGGATCTTCAGCATCCGATTATGTTGGTTGTGTGGATAGAAGAAAATTGAAATTTGGATATTTATTCGTATTAGCTGGAGGAGCAAATCATGAAAGAGTGTGAAGAGTGTGTTATAATTGTATCCACTATGGAAGATGTATTTGTGGCATGCTTTGAGGCTACAATTTAGACTAATTGGCTGCATAACTTCATTTTAGGACTTAGACTAGTCGACAATATCTAGGCCACAAAATTTTTTATTGTGATACTATTGAAATACTTTTATTACCTAAAAATGTTAAATATTCAAAGTGGGCCAAGCATATAGAATTTAAATGATTTTAGGTTAAAGAAGAAGTACATAAACATAAAGTGACAATGGAAGAAATATTTCCCAGATCATTTGTTGAACATGTTGAAAGAATGCCCATCATTGATGCGAATGAAAGTTGTTATGTAAAGATTGTAATCTGATTATGGAATTGACACTTTGAGCTCTTTTAAATCTATGTTTATATTATTACATGATTTTTTTCTCTTGTATACATAATGCTGAGAATGTTGATGACATGTTCTGACTTTGATTAAGTATTCTAAGTGATATTGGTGGACCATTATGTATTGGTAAAGATTGTGTTTGATAATAGACTAATAGTATAATACATGAAACAGACTACATCAAATAAGGAAATGTATAATCGATATGACTCATATTAGTTGATTTATTCAATAACAACAAGGTGACTCGAAACACCAAAACTCAATTTCAAGTTGTCAGTGCAGATTTCCAAGTGACCAATCTGTTTTTTTAGTAAACTCTAGAATTCTTATCTCATTTGTTGCAAAAAGTATAATTTTATCCCTTCTCTTTTAAAGTTGTCACTTGGACATCATCCACACAGTCTTGAAATTTCTAAGTGACCAATCTGCCTCTATTACAGTGAAATCAATTTCGTATTGAAATCACCACACAATAGAAAATGCTACCATAAAGAATAAAAAATGAATGAATTTGAGGTCTAAAACAAGAATGAATTATGTCATTGAAATTTTAAAACGATATAGAAGACAAAAGGGAAGAAATTACCTTTGAACCGGAAGAAATGGACAAGAAACGCGCAAGAACACTTGAAACTAAGCTCACAACAATGGGGTTTACTACCCACTGATTTGAGAGAGAGAGAAGAAGAGAAGAAGAGATATAAGACACTCAGCGATCCTCAATCTAACTTCACCTATTTTTGCCGGTGGGGCTGTTTCACTGATGGAGAAACTCCACTAAGAAAACAAACTTCCGTGGGAATGGGTGCATCACCAACTTGGGACAAAATCTGTGTATGCAAACGGAACATGTACTACCTAAAGTTGTTGAACTATTGGCTTGATATCAAGACCATTCAATGTAAAACAAAATCAAATAAACAATAGATCATTATAAAGGATAATTTCTAGGTAAATTCAAAATATTACAATACAATCACAACATACTACCATTAACATTAAAAACAGATATTATTCAACTCTAAATTTGATATTTAATGCTCCTCTTCTCCAATTTAAATAAAGAAAAAAATAAAAGACTCAAAAAAGTAATGAAGCATTAGATAAAATAGATCTTCTTGGAGTATCACTTGCATTTGAGAGCGGTTTTTATCTTATGATTGTATAATAGATGAGGTCGTTTGCATTTTGATTGACTCCATATGAAGATTTGCAGCAGGAAGGTTGTTAGCCATGATTTTAAACCCTATAGTCACCCATGATCCACTATAGACTACATTATCGTTCTTTCCAAAAATACCATTGCCGTTATCAGTTGCCGAACAATCTTTAACTATTGAAATTCCATTGGGTAAGAGATGAACAAATGAAGAACCCCCCCCCCATCCTATCATCATCATATTGATTTCTTGAGAATTAACTATTTCATATACTAAAAGAGATCCAGTTGTATCCGTGAAAGCATCTTGAAAGACCAGCATGTTGTTTTTCTTTGTACTATTGTTGTCCCCCTACACATTCAAACCAAAATAATAACTTAGTTATAGATCAACGATAAATTAAAAGAACTAATAATATCATATTTCTAGAAAACACAAAAAATAATCACTTACATTAGCACATAAAAGAGAAATGCCACTATTATGATTTTGATCCTTCGAAATGTGCACCAACTGTTGCATTGGACCATTATTGTAAATGGCATCCCATTGGCTCCTTGTTTTATTATTAATGAAGAATTCAAACAAGTGTTTTTGTTTCATGGGTAACCTAATTGTCTTAGTGGCACTTAACACTACACCAATAGGCTCACCCATATCACCAACGTTCGTCTTCGTCATCAACTTTGGATATTCTCCATTTTCTAATTGAATCATTTTCCACTTGTGAGTAGTCACACAGACCCCTGCGCAAATATTGTGATTCATGCGTTGAGACAACATCCACATACCTATCTCATCCTTTGAACCAATTGCCATAAATGAAATATCATCAAAATCCTTTTTTTTTATCAATACTAAAAAGTGTAAAAAAAGGGGCTCAAGGGATTTGCATGAATACTTGTAGGATCAAAAAATGACTTCATCACTCTCAAGAACTCTGATTGCCTTTCCAAACTAGCTATCCACCTTTGTGCACCAAATCCTAGACCCGTCTTGACTAAAGAATGGTACATATGGTGGACATGATTTTTATTATATTCCATGTGCTCAATTCAAATAACCTAGAAATATTATATCAACATTGAACCATTAGAAATAAAAATATTACCGTGCACGAAATATTCACCTAATTATCAATAAAAGTAATGCATGTTGTTGAGCTAACTTAAAAACTCAACAACCAAAGCATGGGCTCAATCATAAGGCATATATCCTCCAAAAAGATTCATGTTGGTCTTGCCAATAAATATAGGAGAAGAGAATGTCTCCTTTCAAGAATTGCATAAGCATCTTCTCACTCAATGATCTCATTTCTAATTTTGAAGTATAATAACTAAGAACATAAAACATCTCTCAAATTAGATGATGGTGTAATTTCAAGAATTGCATAAGCACCTTCAAATATAAAATATCAACAAAAGGTTCTGATTATTAGAATACAATTTCAAGTGTACTCTATAACTCCATCTCAGAAATTGTCAAGGAAAAATAAGTCATATAAGAAAATATCAATATAATCTATACTAGAAAAGCCTAAATGTAAAGTGAATCGGCAATATCTAACCAAAACGAGAAAAACACAACAATTACTCCATAGATCTTACTTTAAAATTTCAATAAAAGTAAACTAACACTAAGAAGGTTAATGTAATATGAGAAACTTAGCTCATTAAATTTCAAAAAATATTTGAGGCCTAAACATGATGTAAAATGGAAATATAATTTAAGTTGAATTACCTGGGAGTAACCATTAAACATATCTTGAATAACACAACTTGAAGGAAGACTTCGACAATTTTGAATTTCACATTGTTGTGAACCTTGTTGGATAGTGTCAACAGACACATCCATAAAAACCCATAAACCATCAACATGTTTCTTACAGTAGCAGAGAAATTTTATTTCCCAAAGTGGAACCAAATCAGAAATAATCTGTAATTCAATTTTAATCTACAAATCAGTACTTTCAAGTTCTTAGCACAGAAAATGGTTGAATAAAAAAGATATGTAAATATCATCAAAATATTGACTATGTAGAAATACCAATAGCAAAGTAGCGCTCTTGTTTTCACCTATGCTAGTAGAAATCACATCAATAGTATTGGTTTTACCGACAATGCATGGAAACATCTCCACCCATCGCTTCTGCAAAAATAAAGACATAGTGCATAGAAAGAAAAACATAATAGGTCAACACATACTTTTATCATGACTTAAAAGTTAAACTTAATGATTAAAAATATGCAACAACTAATAAAAACCATTAAAAAAAAGATAGAGTGGAACACATTGAATTTTTTACATTAAAGAGGTAAGAAGTTAATAGAAGAAAGTTCTTAATAAATTTTATGAGAGTGGAACACACTGAATTTAAGGTGAAGAACCAACGTACTTACCTATCAACGTTTCCACCAATGTCAAACAGTTTCGAGCCACTATACGTGATGTTGTGGTAGCCTCTATTGTGAAATGTTTAGGTTTCATACCAATAATTGGGGTAAAAGAGCTATCATATTCCTTAATATTTAACATTTCTCCATCTCCATCCATGCTTCTATACTAGAGAGGTTCACCACGCCTAGCCAGCCTTTGCAGCTCATCCGAGGCATCCAAAGCAAGATTTATTAATCTTGGCTTATCGAGTGGTACATCATCGTTAACTAAGCTTATGCTGGTCTGCGGCAGAATTATAGGCGAAGGACTTGACATATTTTTTTCAAAATCAACAACCTTTGCAGCATCCACTCCACCAATTTCATTTCTACTCGCAAGTGATCCCAACTTTGAATTTTTCATCATGAAAGTCGCTGATCCTTATAATGGTGTTGATGACCCTAAAAGTTTGTTCATCTCAAACGTTATCCTTTTAACCTTATCTTTTGGTCGAGCATATTCAATCTTTGTTTGATGTTCATCAACATTTATGTCCATACCAATAGCTTTATTATGACATCGATTACAAACTACATTTTTCATGGCTTCTTTCATTGAACTATACTTTATCAGCATTAAAATCTTTTGTTTTGGGGGGGGGGGGGGGCGAAGTCACCTATATCTTAAACGGAAATTGAAAATGATGTGGATAGTATAATAGGAAATTGTCCTAATAGATTAGGGTCACATCAATCAAAATTGCTCGAGCAAACAAGAGAAACAAGGTGATCAAGTGGGAGTTGATCAAAACTAGCTAACCAACGTCCAACAACAGAAAAATCAAACAGCCATACAGACGAAAATGGAGATTGACTAGTCACTTTTGCAAGGTAGAAAAAACAGAGCAATACAATGTTAGATTATTTTATGTGGACACAAATAAGTATCTTGAATCAGAAACTTTTCATTATAGGAAAATCTCTGATTCATTAGGAGCTACTCTGCAAATGGACAAAAAAAATTCACAAATCTTGCTGCAAATCACATCTCAAAGCATGAAACTGCCACCCCCTCAAATTTGACTAAACTAGTAAAAATGACGTCAAACTCAATTATAGTCTTTTTTTCTTAAAAAAATATTAAAGGAAATCATTTTTTTCTAAAAAATTTGAAAAACTGACAAAGTAAGCTATCTCTAGCCCCCTAACCCCTACTTCTCCCCCAATCCACTCTACCTTAACCCCTACATTGTCCCCAATAACTCCTAAAGAGATATCTATAGAATTTTCACATTGAGGATTAGAGAATCAAGGATTCTATTGATGATTAAAATTGTGGAGTACATGTTCCTTATATAAACAGAGAATTGTAGAGTACTAAGATAACTATACTTAGAGTCCTACTACAATACCTATTACTACTATAATAATAAGGCAATTATAAATAATCTAATCCTAGTCGTAACCTAGTACAAGAGGTTGCGTCCTAGTCGATATAAGTGACTCTAACTATGTTGTACACGTTAACTAGACTAGGTTGTTCAGCCTCTTCCATATCTTCAGTTTCCTTTATCTTCAACAATATCAAATCCACAACCCTTGGAAGCCATCGTCAGTACCCTCACAAATTCCACAAATTATAAAATTAATTTAAAATCAAATACCAATTACCTTTCTAAGGAAATCCTACACCGCTCATTACCAGAGGCTCCTTGTTGGAAACTACATCTACCACATCTCAAACATGCTTGGAAAACAAGAGTAATAAACAAGTTACTTGTAGAAATTGATGAGTCCACGATTTGGACTCATTTAGAGCTTCATTTTAATAGATTTAGTGTCCTCAAATACATATTTTGCGCCAATAACTGATGTAAATCCTTGATTTTTAGGTATTTGGATTGAGGAACAAAGCATGGACACTAATGAGCAAAAAGGAACAAGGAAACTTAAAGAACGAACAAAAGAAAGCCTGAGGATTGCCTAACCCATTAGGTGACTCACCGTATGGCCATGGTATCGCCTAATATTCTAGTGTGCCAAGGCCTAAAGGAGAAAATTAAGTCGGTGATAGAAAGGGGCAGTCAGTGAGTTACAGAACTGTTCCACGGTGCAGTGTCATCTAGCCCAAAGTTTCAGAACTTGAAGATGCTGAAGGCCAAAGAAAAAAGGAGATGGAATTGACCAAAGGGAAGATCGCCGAGTAGATCAATGATCCCGACTTTTTTCACCGAATGGTCCTTCGCAACACATTTTTGGGTGACTATAAATACATTTTTAAATCCTTAGTTTAGTATCTATCATTCAATAGTATTCATTATTATTCAGTTTTCAAGTTTGAGATCTTAGAACTTAGTTTAGAGACAATATTTCCTTAGCTTTGAAGATTTGAAGATTTCTATTTCTTAGAAATTGGAAGTGGGTATTGAAGATTCTTCATCTAAGACCTTTGTAAAGACTATATCAATCCTACCCAGTTGATGGAAACACAATTTGGTAATGATTTTTACCTTTTTATGATATCTAGCTAAAACCATAATTCTTGGGGAGTGATTATGTGATTATGGATTGATTTAGCTGCTGGGTATTGTCAATTGATAGTGTAAATATTGTTTAAAAGTTATTTGATTCAGTAATTGTGCCTTGATATAAAGGGTTGTAGTTGCAAATGTAACTCTACCTTCGTGTTTTTGGCTTGTTCGAGAGAGAGGTTTTAAAATAAAGACTATCGATTTGATGGTCTTTGGGGTATTGGGTTGTCATGGATTCATCTCGAGAGAGAGTGAATCCTAAACCCTTTTCCACACATTCAGCTCGAGAAAGTGAATGGACTAAGGCGACGGCTGTTCTTAATTGCTCCTTATTTGTGTTCGAGAGAAACCAATTTGATTCGGGTTAAATTGTGAGAAAAAGTTTATCCCCACTAAAGTCTAGCTTATTCACTAATTTACAGCTATTCACTATTAATTGCAATCACCCATTTGTCTACCTTGACCCATAATCAAATCACATCCCAAGAACCTGTCTCTATACTCGCTATTTTTGTATTATTTGTTGTTTTAGCTGATAGTTGAAACCAAATCCCCCTGATATTTGACACTTGTGTCACCCCTAACTTGAACCATTCTTTTATTCATAAATGTTCTTAGCTATGATTGACTTGAGCATATTCATGATTTCCTACTGCTTCTCAAATACGTACCACTCCCTTGGGACTCGACCCCAACTCACTTAGTTTGGTTATATTACTACTTAACGATCGTTGACGCTTAGTATTGGATGAATTTTCTTTGATACGTGAAATAAAAAATGGCGCTGCTGCCGGGGAGTGGTGTTACTTAAGAATTTTTAGTTAAGTTGGATTTTGTTCTTGTTAGTTATAGTGATACTTACTTAATTTTAGTTTTGTTTTGCTTTTTTGTGTGTTGAAATAGGAAGAATGAGTGTAAATAGTAACTGTGAATAAATGGATCACCTTCCGTTAGAAGTGATGAGGCTCAGGGATAACATCCTAACCTTCAAGCAATTAGAAGGTGAGAAAATTCATGAGTCGTGGATGAGGTTTAAAGAACTGCTCATGCAATGCCCAACTCATGGGATTCCCAGTTTAGTTCTACTGAAATGCTTCTATAGGAGTCTTAATCCCGGGAACGAAGGATTGATTGATCAACTTATCTCGGGTGGTTTTGTACGACAACCCTATGTGGTAGTATCCCAACTCTTTGATCACAAGACTGAGGCCAACTAAGAAGTAGAAAGGGATTTCAACTTAGCCACTTTGTTAACTCAGCTAGACTAGTTAACCAAAAAGATTATGGAATTTGAAGTCCAGAGCAAAATGAAGGATCGATATATTCCTCCTCATGAGCGGAGCAAGCCTAAGAACAATGAGGGCGGACAGGTCGAAGCAATGCTCACACTTCTTTTCCATAAAGTCAATGCGTAAGATAGAGTACAAGCAGAGTTACGGGAAAATGTTTCAATGATAAATTAAATGATTGCCTCCCACTCCACGTCCATACAGTTTCTTAATACCCTCATGGGTCATGCGTTGTCCCGACTCTATCTCAGGCAAAGAAGAGGACTGCCAAGTGACACTATGGCAGATCAAATGAATGAGGTTTTAAGTGGAGACTTGCGTCGTGCAACGATGTTAACTAAGGCGTTTCATGGGAGGCAACCCAAGTGTTTATCACTTTATTTTTTCTTTAAGAAATAATGGTGTGTTGTTTGTGTAGATCGAAGTGGGAAAGTTGTTGAAAATTGCAGGTTGGCGAGCTAAAGGTCCAGTCGGTGCATCACCAAAGAGTTCAGTGAGCCCGACCTAGACCGCCATTGGACTCAAGACAATTCTAAATTGGAGTCTGTAAAACTCGGCAAGCCCATGAGTAACTTGGCGAACCGCCGACTAGGTCGGCGATCCGATCTGACCATTTGGACTCCCACATTAACTGGAGGTCTTGTAAAAGTCGACAAGGTAAGTGACCACTCGGCATGTCGCCGAGTGGGTCGGTGAGCATGCAAATGTCACCGAATGGGTGAGAACTGGATGGTTTTTAAAGGCCAAAGGTTTAAACTTTCAAAGGTTGGTTTTGCAAACCCCGAGTTTATTTCTTGAATTTTGTACTCATTTGCAATGATCTTATCTTAGTGATGTGTGTTGGGCCTCTCTGATAGTATTAATTGTTGTTTGAATGCCTGTTTTTAATTTGATATTATTGCCCATATTATTTTTAATGTCGAATTCTCGTAGTTTTGTGCCTTAAAATTGGTTAAATATTGTCGGATTGTGCTTACATAATGTTGGGTCTAGTCGGGTGAAGTCTAAGTATCCCGTAGTTTTGCCAAATGTTGTAATTTACCTAATGATAGAGCGGGTGACATCATTCTTAAGGGAAAAAGTCATCAAATAGCCAAATTTAGCAAAACCGTGAGAAGTCTGAGTATCCCAGGGTAATGGGTGTTATGGGTCTTTCTTTAATTTAATAAGTGCATACTTTGATTTTGTTTTCGGGGATTGGATGGTTGAATTTGAGAAGTTGGATTGAAAGTAGGCACGTTGGGTCATTTGGCGAGCTGGGTCGAGCTCGCCGAACCACTCAGTGGCTCACCGAAGTTCCCCATATCACCTTTACTTCCACGCTATACTTGATGTTTGACTCTATAACTTTTGGCTAGAAGTTTGAGCTCGCCGAAGGCACTCAGCGACTTGTCGAAAGTCATCTTAATCGCCCTTTGTCTGCACCTCTTAGCCTAAATTGCACTGTAAGTTTCGGCGGGATAATCCTTGCTCGTCGAATGCTGTCGACAATTCACCGAAAGTCCTTCCCATCGCCGACATGTCAAATTTTTCTAAGAATTTTGAGCCAATCCTTTCAGTGAGCCTGATCTAGCTCGTCAAATTGATTCGGCGACTCATCGATCGGTTCGGCGAGTTTGTCTGCAATTATCTTTTTGTGCTTTTGATTGAAATATTTCTAACTTCTTCCCAATGCTATGCAGACATGGCTAGACCAAAAGTTGCAGGTAGGAACATGCCACCCCGAAAGAAAGATAACGGGATTACACTCAATGAGGATGCAGCTACATATATGGGTAAGGCTACCAAACTTCCCACAACTGGTGGGAAAGGCAATGACAATGGGAAGGCATCTGCATCACTGGAGGTCAACTCCGACAGTCACTACATTTGTGCCCCTTACCTCACCACTTCTGAAAGTGAGGGTGAGCACCAAGAGCCTCAGACTGTAGCTTCTGATGATGATGAGCTGGTAGCAGAACAGAGGGTAAAGCTGCATTCAAAAAGAATGAATGATCCATCTAGGATTAGAACTCCTCAGCCCACCACTTCTTCTCCTCCAATTCAAGCACAAGCAGTGGTCCTTGCACCACCGGTTCAGGGTCCTCCCCCCAAGTCTATGGACAGATTAAAGACTAATGGGCTGAGGACAATCATTGAGGAGAAGCGTCTGTCTATGGATAGGGTGATTGATAAGTACCCATATATTATGAGTTGTCTGAAGTTTCATAAGTTCTAGGTCTTTATAAAACCCCGTGGCCCTTATACTACAAGCTGGGTTAGGGAGTTCTACAATGCGTACAATGCCTTGATACCACAAAGGAAGAAGCAGGTAGCAACATTTAAACCGATTGACTATGTAGTTATCCTGGGTCAGAGGGTGCAGTATGATTTTCCTGCCATTAATGTTGTCCTAGAGTGCACTACGAGACTTGAAGATGACTGCCGGCATATGATCAGGACAAAGACGCTGGACAACATGATAAAGTGGTTAGCTCCGTTGATATCTGATGGCACTCCGAAGTGGTTGGAGGCAGGGGCTCCAATAGAAAAGAAAGACTTGAAAGTAGTAGCGAGGTATTGGTTTGGCTTCATCAGCAGCATGATCATGCCCTCCCAAAATGAGTCTATTCTCCGCCTTGCCAAGGCAGCCTATCTAGGCTGCATCATTCATGGGACGAGGCTAAATCTAGGGATGATTATAGCACAGGAGATATTCACGAGGGACAAGAAGCGTCACACCTCACTTCCTTTCCCAGTGTTGATCACTGAGTTAAACAGACGGGCTCGAGTTCCTAGAGATGCAAAGAAATATGTGGAAGTGATTCCCACATCCTCTACTAATATTCAGAGGACTGAGGTGGAGTACCTAAAGATTCTGGCGGAAAAGAAGAAGAAGGCAGCCCAAGTGGATTCTTCCCCGGTTGTGGACACATACTCACTACCTGCAGAGGCAGTTTTGCCTACTCTGGACCTGGGCCTTCAGGTATCTCTATTGCTGCTCCTTCTGGCACCCTAGGTTCTTCTGCTGCTACACTGCCTCCTAGACCTGATGCTGCTACTGTTTCCCAGACCCCGCTCACTTAGGTTGCATTACTTCGGATAGGGAAGTTTGCCCACTCTGCAGATCATCATGCTGCCAGACTCGAGGCCTCCATTCCAGGCATGATTCAGACTGCCCTGGCTGATGTTGTGACACCATTGATGCCGTTGCAGCTAGGATAGCGGAGTGAGCATAGCCAAGGGGCCACCAAGGAGGTGACGACTTTAAAGGCTGCTATTGCTTTATTGAGGAGCTATGTGGACCAGCTGAAGTCCACTGACAGGTCTATGATTTTTGGGATGGTGGAGATCGCACATGTACCAGATATCCCTCCGGCTACCACATGGGATGAGGTTATAGTTGAGGAGGCAGTTGATCCTGAGTCTGAGGCAGAGACAGATGAGGAGATGCTTGAGATGGCTGAGGAAGCTTCGTATGAGGGCCTGACTTAGACCGAGGAGGCCATTGTAAATACAGTTGTGCAAGCTTCTTTGGTGTATACATCCTTGGCTGATCCTAGTGCAGCTATTATTCCTTTTGAAGTGACTCCAAGAACTGATGCCCAAGTCCAGTTTGATGCAACGGGCACTGATGCCTAGACAGATGGAGTGACAGAGTAGACATGATCCCTTCTTTACCACCCTTTCTGTCTTACTTTATTTTGACTTTTGGATATTTTATCTTGCATTTGAGGACAAATGATTTTATTTGTGGTGGGGTGAGGCCCACCTTTTGTGACTCTCTTGTTTTGTGTATATATTTGGGTATTGATCTATAATTGTGTGTTACACTATTTTTGTGCATGATTGAGCTGGTGTCTCCTTATTTTTAATAGCAAATGATTTTGGAACCCTTAATGTGGTTGTTCTCTTGCAAATTTGAGTATCGGTCTTGATCAATACCGATGACTTGAATAGTGCTCTTAATTGAACAAAAATGAATGTGCGGCTACGATGAGGCCAAATGAAGGTGCATAGACAATATGTGAACTCTTTGTATCTCGTTATGACTAGCCAAGTATTGAATTGAGTATCTTGTGATGAGAATCGCATACTAGCAAAAGTGTGGAGTCTTGTTTGACATTGGTTTCAATGCCTTGTGTGATGAGCTTATCGTGAACCATGTATGATGACACCTAGAATTTGCCATGTTGGTCCGGTTGACGAAGTGATGCAACCTTTTGATATGATCTTAGGCAAATTTGAAGAGTGTGAAATAATTTGACATTATACCTCTTTTGTAGCCTACGTTGTGAGTGTGTGAACCTCGTTTGAACACCCTTTGAGCCTTAGTAATTTCATGGAAGAAACTTGATGATATCCAGAGGATTGAGTTATACAGATGAGCTCAAGTTCCTAGAGATGCAAAGAAGGATGTGGAAGTGATTCCCACATCCAATACTGATATCCAGAGGATTTAGGTGGAGTACCTAAAGGATTTGGCGGAAAAGAAGAAGAAGGAAGCCCAAGTGGATTCTTCCCCGGTTGTGGACACATACTCACTACCTGTAGAGGCAGTTTTGCCTACTCTGGACCTGGGCCTTCGGGTATCTCTATTGCTGCTCCTTCTGGCACCCTAGGTATTTTTGCTGCTACACTGCCTCCTAGACCTGATGCTGCTACTGTTTCCCGGATCCCGCTCATTTAGGTTGCATTACTTCGAATGGGGCAGTTTGCCAACTCTGTTGATCATCATGCTGCCAGACTCGAGGCGTCCATTACAGGCATGATTCAGACTGCCTTGGCTGATGTTGTGACACCATTGATGCCCTTTCAGCTAGGATAGCGGAGTGAGCATAGCCAAGGGGCCACCAAGGAGGTGACGAATTTAAAGGCTGCTATTGCTTTGTTGAGGAGCGATGTGGATCAGCTGAAGTCCACTGACATGTCTATGATTTTTGGGATGGTGGAGATCGCACATGTACCAGATATGCCTCCGGCTACCACATGGGATGAGGTTATAGTTGAGGAGGCAGTTGATCCTTAGTCTGAGGCAGAGACAGATGAGGAGATGCTTGAGATGGCTGAGGAATCTTCGCATGAGGGCCTTACTTAGATCGAGGAGACCATGGTAAATACAGTTGTGCAAGCTTCTTTGGAGGATACATCCTTGGCTGATCCTAGTGCAGCTATTGTTCCTTTTGAGGTGACTCCAAAAACTGATGCCCTAGTCCAGATTGATGCACCAGGCACTGATGCCTAGACAGATGGAGTGACAGAGTAGACATGATCCCTTCTTTACCTCCCTCTCTGTCTTACTTTATTTTGACTTTTGGATATTTTATCTTGCATTTGAGGACAAATGATTTTATTTGTGGAGGGGTGAGGCCCACCTTTTCTGACTCTCTTGTTTTGTGTATATATTTGGGTATTGATCTATAATTATGTGTTACACTATTTTTGTGGATGATTGAGCTTGTGTCTCCTTATTTTTAATAGCAAATGATTTTCGAACCCTTTCGAAAAAATTGTGCCACCTCTTATTTGTGTTAGAATGTGGTTGTTCTCTTGCAAATTTGAGTATCGGTCTTGATCAATAACGATGACTTGAATAGTGCTCATAATCGAACAAAAATGAATGTGCGGCTACGATGAGGCCAAATGAAGGTGCATAGACAATATGTGAACTTTTTGCATCTCGTTGTGACTAGCCAAGTATTGAATTGAGTATCTTGTGATGAGAATCGCATCCTAGCAAAAGTGTGGAGTCTTTTTTGACATTGGTTTCAATGCCTTGTGTGATGAGCTTATCGTGAATATGTATGATGACACCTAGAATTTGCCATGTTGGTCTGGTTGACTAATTGATGCAACCTTTTGATATGATCTTAGGCAACTTTGAAGAGTATTAAATAATTTGACATTATACCCTTTTTTTGGCCTACGTTGTGAGTGTGTGAAGCTCGTTTGAACACCCTTTGAGCCTTAGTAATTTCATGGAAGAAACTTGATGATATCCAGAGGATTAAGTTATACAGATGGGCTCAAGTTGCTAGAGATGCAAAGAAGGACGTGGAAGTGATTCCCACATCCAATACTGATATCCAGAGGATTGAGGTGGAGTACCTAAAGGATCTGGCGGAAAGGAAGAAGAAGGCAGCCCAAGTGGATTCTTCCCCGGTTGTGGACACATACTCACTACCTGTAGAGGCAGTTTTGCCTACTCTGGACCTGGACCTTCGGGTATCTCTATTGTTGCTCCTTCAGGCTGCCTAGGTTCTTCTGCTGCTACACTGCCTCCTAGACCTGATGCTGCTACTGTTTCCCGGACCCCGCTCAGTTAGGGTGCATTACTTCGGATGGGGCAGTTTGCCCACTCCGCAGATCATCATGCTGCCAGACTCGAGGCCTCCATTCCAGGCATGATTCAGACTGCCCTGGTTGATGCTGTGACACCATTAATGCCCTTGTAGCTAGGATAGCGGAGTGAGCATAGCCAAGGGGCCACCAAGGAGGATACGACTTTAAAGGCTGCTATTGCTTTATTGAGGAGCTATGTGGACCAGCTGAAGTCCACTGACATGTCTATGAGTTTCGAGATGGTGGAGATCGCACATGTACCATATATCCCTCCAGCTACCACATGGGATGAGGTTATAGTTGAGGAGGCAGATGAGATGAGGAGATTCTTGAGATGGCTGATGAAGCTTCGCATGAGGGCCTTACTTAGACCGAGGTGGCCATGGTAAATACAGTTGTGCAAGCTTCTTTGGCGGATACATCCTTGGCTGATCCTAGTGCAGCTATTGTTCCTTTTGAGGTGGGTCCAAGAACTGATGCCCAAGTCCAGATTGATACACCGGGCACTGATGCCTAGACAGATGGAGTGACAGAGTAGACATGATCCCTTCTTTTCCTCCCTCTCTGTCTTACTTTATTTTGACTTTTGGATATTTTATCTTGCATTTGAGGACAAATAATTTTATATGTGGTGGGGTGAGGCCCACCTTTTGTGACTCTCTTGTTTTGTGTATATGTTTGGGTATTGATCTATAATTGTGTGTTACACTATTTTTGTGGATGATTGAGTTTGTGTCTCCTTATTTTTAATAGCAAATGATTTTTGAACCCTTTCGAAAAAATTGTGCCACCTCTTATTTGCGTTAGAATGTGGTTGTTCTCTTGAAAATTTGAGTATCTGTCTTGATCAATACCGATGACTTGAATAGTTCTCATAATCGAACAAAAATAAATGTGCGGCTACGATGAGGCCAAATGAAGGTGCATAGACAATATGTGAACTCTTTACATCTCGTTGTGACTAGCCAAGTATTGAATTGAGTATCTTGTGATGAGAATTGCACACTAACGAAAGTGTGGAGTCTTGTTTGACATTGGTTTCAATGCCTTGTGTGATGAGGTTATCGTGAACCATGTATGATGACACCTAGAATTTTCCATGTTGGTCCGGTTGACTAAGTGATGCAACCTTTTGATATGATCTTAGGCAACTTTGAAGAGTGTGAAATAAATTGACATTATACCTCTTTTGTGGCCTACCTTGTGAGTGTGTGAACCTCGTTTGAACACCCTTTGAGCCTTAGTAGTTTCATGGAAGAAACTTGATGTTATCCAGAGGATTGAGTTATACAGACGGGCTCGACTTCCTAGAGATGCAAAGAAGGATGTGGAAGTGATTCCCACATCCTCTACTAATATCCAGAGGATTCAGGTGGAGTACCTAAATGATCTGGCGGAAAAGAAGACGAAGGCAGCCCAAGTGGATTCTTCCCCTGTTGTGGACACATACTCACTACCTGCAGAGGCAGTTTTGCCTACTCTGGACCTGGGCCTTCGGGTCTCTCTATTGCTGATCCTTCTGGCACCATAGGTTCTTCTGCTGTTACACTGCCTCCTAGACATGATGCTGCTACTGTTTCCCGGACCCCGCTCACTTAGGTTGGGTTACTTCGGATGGGGCAGTTTACCCACTCTGTTGATCATCATGCTGCCAGACTCGAGGCCTCCATTCCAGGCATGATTCAGACTGCCCTGGCTGATGCTGTGACACCATTGATGCCCTTGTAGCTAGGATAGCGGAGTGAGCATAGCCAAGGGGCCACCAAGGAGGTGACAACTTTAAATGCTGCTATTGCTTTGTTGAGGAGCGTTGTGGATTAGCTGAAGTCCACTGACATGCCCATGATTTTCGGGATGGTGGAGATCGCACATGTACCAGATATCCCTCCGGCTACCACATGGGATGAGGTTATAGTTGAGGAGGCAGTTGATCCTGAGTCTGAGGCAGAGACAGATTAGGAGATGCTTGAGATGGCTGAGGAAGCTTTGTATGAGGGCCTTACTTAGACCGAGGAGTCATGGTAAATACAGTTGTGCAAGCTTCTTTGGCGGATACATCCTTGGCTGATCCTAGTGCAGCTATTGTTCCTTTTGAGGTGACTCCAAGAACTGATGCCCAAGTCCAGATTGATGCATCGGGCACTGATGCCTAGACAGATGGAGTGACAGAGTAGACATGATCCCTTCTTTACCTCCCTCTCTGTCTTACTTTATTTTGACTTTTGGATATTTTATCTTGCATTTGAGGACAAATGATTTATTTGTGGTGGGGTGAGGCCCCCCTTTTATGACTCTCTTGTTTTGTGTATATATTTGGGTACTGATCTATAATTGTGTGTTACACTATTTTTGTGGATGATTGAGGTTGTGTCTCCTTATTTTTAATAGCAAATGATTTTCGAACCCTTTCAAAAAAATTGTGCCACCTCTTATTTGTGTTAGAATGTGGTTGTTCTCTTGCAAATTTGAGTATCGGTCCTTATCAATATCGATGACTTGAATAGTTCTCATAATCGAACAAAAATGAATATGCGGCTACGATGAGGCCAAATGAAGGTGCATAGACAGTATGTGAATTATTTCCATCTCGTTGTGACTAGGCAAGTATTGAATTGAGTATCTTGTGATGAGAATTGCACACTAGCTAAAGTGTGGAGTCTTGTTTGACATTGGTTTCAATGCCTTGTGTGATGAGCTTATCGTGAACCATGTATGATGACACCTAGAATTTGCCATGTTGGTCCGGTTGATTAAGTGATGCAACCTTTTGATATGATCTTAGGTAACTTTGAAGAGTTTCAAATAATTTGACATTATACCTCTTTTGTGGCCCACCTTGTGAGTGTGTGAACCTCGTTTGAACACCCTTTGAGCCTTAGCAATTTCATGGAAGAAACTTGATGAAATTGTGACCTTTCTTGACCCATTACCTATAATCTTCATGATTTGTGGTTTGTTTGAATAGCCAACTTAGGCAAAAAGCCGAAGTTGGGGGTGTGGTAAAAAGACAAGGTAAATCAAGAAGTGCAAGAAAATCCATTTTGACCCATTGTTTCGAGAAAATGGAACCCCTCCATATAAAAACAAATAGAAAAAGAAGAAAAGAATGAAAAAGAAAAAGAATGAAAAAGTGTTGGAATAAAGTTGTGAAAGTGCAAAGAAAATGGGTTGTCCAAGTAATCCATGGAAGATGAATAATGCGGTGACTTTTGAGCACGAATGAGAATGATGAAGAAAAGGAAAGAAAGTGTTGTTCACACCACATGTCATGAGGATTAGATCCATTGAGCCTAAATGACCATACCTTTGCACTCAGCCTTGAAAAAACCTTTTCGATCTTGAGTGAGCTGAAACTAGGGTTGATTGGAAAATACAGGCAAACATATGGGTGAAGTCATGCATTGTGTTCATCTTTGTGAGTGTGAGCATTGCATTTGATTTCGGAGCTTTAAATTGTTAACCTTTGTGTGTGAATATGGAATCATTCTTTGTGTGAGGGCATTTGAGTACCTTTGTTGAGCTTGAACTTGCATTTGAAGAAGGTATTGTGAGCCTGAGATTCTTTGATAATGGTGTGTCACAACTTGAATCTTTGAATCCACAATTGATCTTTGCATGAGTAAGTTGAGTCTTCTTGTGTGCATTCATGATTGAGTCTTGTTTAGCACTGTTTGAGACATCCTTTTTGAACTGCTGAACTTGAGTTTTACTTAAGGACAAGCAAAAGTTTAAGTTGGGGGTGTTGATTAGTCCACGATTTGGACTCATTTAGGACTTCATTATAATAGATTTAGTGTCCTCAAATGCATATTATGTGCCAATAACTGATGTAAATCCTTGATTTTTAGGTATTTGGATTGATGAACAAATCATGGACACTAATGAGAAAAAAGGAACAAGGCAGCTGCAAGAACGAATAAAAGAAAGCCTGAGGATGGCCTAACCCATTGCGTGAGTCGCCGAACGGCCATGGTCTTGCCTAATATTCTAGTGTGCCAAGGCCTGAAGGAGACAATCAAGTTGGCAATAGACAGGAACAGTCAGCGAGTCGCCGAACAGTTCCGCAATGCAGTGCCATAGCGCCCAAAGTTTTAGAACTTGAAGATGCTGAAGGACAAAATAAAAAGGCGATGGAATTGACCAAAAGACGGATCGCCGAGTGGATCAGCGATCCCGACTAATTGCGTCGAATGGTCCTTCGCAGCACATTTTTGGGTGACTATAAATACATTTTTAAATCCTTAGTTTAGTATCTATCATTCAATAGTTTTCATTATTTTTCAGTTTTCAAGTTTGAGAGCTTAGAACTAAGTTTAGAGACAATATTTTCTTAGCTTTGAAGATTTGAAGATTTCCATTTCTAAGAAATTAGAAGTGGGTGTTGAAGATTCTTAATCTTAGAACTTTGTAAAGACTATATCAATCCTACCCAGTTGATGGAAACACAATTTGGTAACGATTTTTACCTTTTTATGATGTCTAGCTAAAATCTCAATTCTTGGGGTGTGATTATGGGTTGATTTAGCTGTTGGGTATTGTTAGTTGATAGTGTAAATGTTGTTTAAAAGTGATTTCATTAAGTAATTGTGGCTTAATCTAAAGGGTTGTAGTTACATATGCAACTTTACCTTCGTGTTTTTGGCTTGCTCGAGAGAAAGAGGTTTTAAACCAAGATTACTGATTCGATGATCTGTGGGTATTGAGTTGTCACGGGTTCAGCTCGAGAGAGTGAATCCTAAACCCTTTTCCACGCATTTAGTTCGAGAGAGTGAATGGACTAAAGTGAAGGTTGTTCTCAATTGCTGCTTATTTGTGTTCGAGAGAAAGCAATTTGATTCGGGGTAAATTGTGAGAAAAAGTTTATCCCCACTAAAGTCTAGCTTATTCACTGATTTACAGCTATTCACTATTAATTGCAATCACCCATTTGTCAACCTTGGACCATAATCCAACCACATCCCAAGAACCCGTCGCTATACTTGCTATTTTCGTATTATTTGTTGTTGTAGCTGATAGTTGAAACCAAATCCCCCTGATATTTGACACTTGTGTCACCCCTAACTTGAATCATGCTTTTATTCGTAAATATTTTTAGCTATGATAGACTTGAGCATATTCATGCTTTCCTATTGATTCTAAAATATGTACCACTCCCTTGCGATTCGACCCCAACTCACTTAGTTGGGTTATATTTCTACTTAACGATCGTTGACGCTTAGTATTGGATGAAGTGTCTTTGATACGTGAAATCAAAAATCTTGGTACACCGGCTAAAATAATAAATGTATATCTGGAAAGTGACCCTGTTAATTACGGATAAGAACTACTCACACTAATAAATAAACTATAAATGTTCCTAGGACTGATACTCTTTATATAGAAAGATTTAAAAAAAACTCCACTTCTGATCCTATCTGGTCTTTATCAATAGAACTACTTATAAGCTCCAAAAATGTCAAGAGTTCCGCTATCTTCTTAACGAAGATGTGCGAAAATAAGGCATCGCTAGTCTCTAAAAATCATAGGACCACAACCCGATCACGCCAAAACAACATGAACGATAAATTCCATCCTCCCGACTTCCAGCCTATTTGGTGACCCGTGGAGAACACACCTACTTTGCTACCCAAGCACCTAATCTAGACCAAACACCCTACTCGTGGCTGGAGATGAGTCTGCAATATCAAGCTCTCTCTTTTAGTGTGGGGGTGGAGGGAAGACAAGTGATAATATTAGTGCAAAACGTGATATTCTTAGCTCAAGTAGTCTCCGATGTGAGACAAGCCATGGATACATACAACAACCATATTTGGTTGTCAATAGTCCTCCAACCTCCTCTAAGTTTTTCGTTTCCACGAATCCCTTCCTACCATCACCCAACTTGGGATCCTCTCTTCAGTCCTCTTAGCTAAACAACTAAAATAGAACCTCTATTCTTCCCGCCTATCTATTTCCCTCATTAGGTTTCAGATATAATGCCATCTCAGTGGGGTCATCATTAGATGACAACAACCTACTCTATTGTGGTCCATAACAATGTTTCAGAGAGCTCCCCAGGCATTCCCCACCAGCCCTATATCAGTCTCCCTAGTAATACACCACTCCAAGACTCTTCCCCACATCTATCTTATCTAAAGTTGGATGAAAAATACAGATTTAGAAGAGGTAGAGGATGCAATAGAGTTATTGAGGGCCACTTGAACATAAATAGTGGTTTAAAGAACATAAATGTTGTTATATTTAGAGAGAAATTAGAAAAATAAAACATATATTTATCTTTCCACCAAATCTGTTAAAAATCTGAAAAATCAAGAGAAAGGATAATATGTGATAGTTATTAATCAAACTATAAGAGTGGAGAACCCCTTGAACTTAGAAGGGGTTGTGCTGGTGAACACCTCTCCCACATTGAACGGATCAATGAAATTATTACTATGGAATTGTAGGGGATGCAATGTGGATGACTTTAGAAGGAGATTTAGAGCATTACTAGACTGGCATAAGCCACCATTAGTGTCTCTAGTCAAAACAAAAATGGAGGACCATCAACCCATTTTAGATAACTTCACCTTTACAAGAATGACTCAAGTCCCAATTACTGGATACTAAGGAGGCTTAGTGATTCTCTGGTATAATACAATACTAGATTTAGATGACATTTCTACCACTGGGCAGGATATTCATGCAATGTTGAAGGTACATTCAACAAATAACTCATGGCTTTTTAGTTTTATTTAATAATTATGTTAGAACATATAGAGATTCTCATAAAATATTATGGCAAAAATCAAAAAAATATAAAAAATAATTTCAAGGATAATTGACTATTAGGTAAGGACTTTAATGAAATCCTAAGCTTAATAGGTAAAATGGGAGGAAAACCTATCAATAATTCACGAGCTAGTGATTTATGTGAGACTATTAACTACTGTGAATTGATAGATATGGGCTATAAAGGTCGTTGTTATACGTGTCTAAGAAAAAGACTCGAGGATAAATCTCAACATAAATATGAATGACTAGTTCATTTTTTTGCAAACGATAACTAGATTCACACATTTTTTGATGCACAAGTACACCACCTGTCATTCACACAATCAGATTGATGTCCACTTCTCCTGATACTAATCCCAAATTCAAACCATATATGTGATTTACTCTTTAAATTTGAAACCATGTGGACAACTCATCTGAATCATCTTAAAATTATTAGTCAAACATGGTATAAAGTAACGAATATTCTCGAAGCAATTCTGGATTTTTTATAAAATGTTACTGAATGGAACCACAATTCATGTGGCAATATATTTTACTCGAGAGATGTTTTAGAACCAAAATTATTGGTTGATGGTCAGTGGGTATTGGGTTGACCTAGGTTCAGCTCGAGAGAGTGAATCCTAAACCCAATTCCACACATTCAGCTCGAGAGAGTGAATGGACTAAGGTATGGGTTGTTCTTATTTTGCATGCTTGTTGATGTTCGAGAGAAATCAACTTGATTCGGGGTAAATTGTTCTAGAGAAATTTTATCTCCTCTATAGCCTAGCTTACTCACTAATATCTAGCTATTTTCTAATAGTTGCAATTACACATTTGTTTATATTAGCCTATAATCGATCACATCCCAAGAACCCGTCTCATTATTGTTATCTCGTACTATTTGCCACTGTTTGTAGTTGATAATAAAAACCAAAACCCCCCATTTGACATTCGTGTTACCCCCTAATTTAAATGATGTTTTTATCCAATAAGTTTTATTCCTATGAATGATTTGAACATGTTCATACTTCCCAATTAAATCTTATACACATACCGCTCCCTGTGAGAATCGATCCCAACTCATTTAGTTGGGTTATATATTGATTAATGTCCGTTGACGCTTAGAATTGGATGAAGTATCTTTGATAACGTTAATTCATCAGTCCCATGTACGAACACGACCAGGGCTTTGCGATCATGGCCAAGAGAGAGTTCAAGACCCGTGATCGTAGCAGGGAACCGCGAACGCAGCCCTCAGGCAGATTGACCAGGGGCGGACCTACATGGTCCTATATGGGTGCTTGAGCACCCATTAATCTCGTATCGAATTATATATATTTATATAGAAAGAAAGAAGAATTGTATATATTTTATTAGAGAGCACCCATAGGAACAATGACTTAATTAGCGTGGTGGTTTAGTGTGGGTGCTCAAGGTCTTTCATTCTTTTTATTTCTTTGCCAGAGGTTCGATTCCCTCCAAAGACATTATTTTTAGTTTAAAAATGAGCTCTTCTCTTACTTATTTATTCTAATTGGACTTCATTTTTTTTTCTCCCATGCAGATTGTTGCTTTTTCTCTTTCGCTAGTGGCCTTTTCTAATTTTTTATTTTTTTTTACCCAAGATAATTTTTATTGTAATTTTTCTTCTTTGATTTTTTTTATTATCGTGCTTAAATATAATTGTCCTTTTTCATAACAAGTGTTAAACTTGTGCACTTATATTTGTGATTGATATCTAAGCAATAACGGAATATACTCGAGGGGTGTCGACCGACAATTCTTTGTCGGAAGATTATACGTGTAGTTAGGTAAAACCAATTAAAAATAATATATATATATATACACTCCTTAGCTTCTACACGATTTTACTTCTTTATATTTTGACACTCCTTAGTTGAAATTTTCGATCCTCCACTGTAGCTAAGGGAGCACCCACAACCTTGAAATCCTGGATCCGCCACTGAGCTTGACCTCCATGAACGAGAAGAAATATATAAAAAATGATCTTTAGCATAAATTAAATAATGGCAATAGCTCAATTGCCGCTAAATATATATTTTTAGTGACAATTAGCACTCTTTGTTTATGTCCCTAAAGCATTTAGCGACATTGGATCTAATGACACTTAACTAATACCATTAAAAACTTTAGTACTCTTTAGTAATGTGTCTATTTATTTCTACTAAAAGTTGCTTTTGTTGTAGTGAAGGACATTTTGTCCTGCAACAGCTAATGCATATGAACTGGTTTTTGGCAAGTCTAAATCTCTGACAGGTTATTTCGAATTCATTCGGAACTCCATGCACACAAATGAGATATGCAACCCTACCATATTCGATATTCTTGACTCAATAGAGCAGTCAAAATTCGCATATGAGGTCATCTTAGAAAAAAGTGGATCCCACCCCGAAACTTTGTTTTAAGTCAAAATCCATAAGGGGATCGAAATTAGCCAAGATATCTCGGGATCAAAAAGAAGGGTCATTGTAGATCAAAATCAATATTTTGAAGCTGACCACACTGAAGGAATTCTAATCCGAGCTCTTTTACTCAGAATGTTGACTAAATTCAAACTCAGGCTTTAACTTGAAAGTAAAAACACCCTAATCACACAGACTCAAACTGAATACCTCGGGAGTCGTACTGACCATTTTCCTAGCCTAAAATGGCCCTTTTAGGGCTGATGGAACCGTTAGAATTGGATTCTAAGGTCATTTTCTTAAAGTTTTGAAAAACTCAACCGTTCAAGGTTCAAAAGCTCCAAAATAGTAAAACTCGCATAAAAAAACTAAACGAACGACCAGATGATTGAACTGTCAGTCCCAGCAAGTCATAAATAACTTGTGGTCGCTATAGAAGTTCTCTAAACAATGAACATGAGGCACACATGTCATTTTTGTAGACCTACCATCATTTATTAATAACTAGTAATCTATGATTATAGTAGAATTAGCCAACATATTCATTTAGCATGCTTCCACTTAAAAATGTTTGTTAACTTCAAATGGTTATCATTATTTGTGGAAAAATTGAAATGGATTATTTTTTAAAATGATTCTTGATTTTCGATAGATGATACAACTTTTTGGACGCGAAATACATTATGTTTCTCTGCTTAGAAAACACTAAATGTGAAAGTGCTTGTTGAATGTGAACTAGATTCAATTAAAATTAGTTCAACTTCTTAAACATATGAAAGCAATCAGAACTTTGATTTTCCATATGATAGTGAAAGTTAACTATTATTAGAAATGATAAGTTACTAATTAAATCAAAAATATTTTATTACTTAACTATGTGGATTCTGAAAATTTGATATTAATCGGTTTTATAAAAGACATAAGACATAAATATTTCCTTTAACTTGGTTTCAACTTACATTTATACTCTTCAACTATAGGTTTGGATAAGTAGGCACTTACACTTGTATAAAATTATCACGTAGGATGAAACGTAGGATGCCACGTCCATTTTTTCAATTTTATATAAGTTAAAGTACCTACATGTGCACACTCAAACTTGGAGGGCATAAATGTGAAATGAGGCCAAATTAAAGGGCACATTTATTTATCTATAATATATTCTAGGAAGGAACCCTAAAACTAACAAGATAAATTTCTTAAAAACCTTTGTATTTGTCTCTATCCATTCTATACGGGTTTTTTTTATCCCTACAATACAATATACTATACTTAATAGAGAATAATTGGAATGCGGGACACTTTCAAAACTTAATTTGAGCAATAGCCGCTAAATTTCTTTTTGATTTAGTTTTTAGTGTTAGGTTATGAAAAGGTGAAAAAGTGAAGAAAAAAAAGTGTAATAAGGTTGTGGGGTCATGGGCCTTTTCATCACTTTTAAACTTGGGGGATAAAATATAAGTTTATAAAAAAAATATTACAATTAAACAAATGTTACTTCAATTTTAAAACACAATTCTTTCGAAAAACTTTTCTTCTCCAACCTTTTCATCAGCCATCTCCCTTCTAGAAATCATAAACCTGCATGAACCTTTTCATCAATAATTATTTAAACCATAAACATGAGAATAAAACATAAACCACTCATGTCTTCTGCTTTCTCACTCAATAAACCTCCATCGCTCTCAATCCATTCTCTATGCGTTATTGGAGAAAAAAATTGTTCAATATTCTTCCCCGAATTGAAAAGTGTAACACATCGATCTTAGAGAGAGATAAATTTAGAAAGAGATAAATTAGTAAGATCTAAATTGAGATTGGTACAACTGAATCTTCAAATTTTGAATTTTAGGTCAAAGTCAAACAACCATAACTTTCACTACAAGATGAGTTAGAAGGCCCGTGATGTATCAAATCGAAGTTCATTGAGTCGTCTTTGCAACGCCGTTGAGTTTGATAAATTCCGAGTTCGGATGAAGGAGATATGGTCATTTGAGTGAAGCCTGTCTAGTTAAGGCAATTAATCCATTTTAAGGAGGGATATTTTGGTCTTTTCCTTACCCCCACTAGCCTAGCTTGTTTTGTTAATCCTTTAGGGGTATAAACGGATTGGAGTCAGTTTTAGCAATCCCATAATACGCTTAGGGTTTTTGAGAAGAGTTCAAAAGGATATAAAGAAGAAAGTTCAAGCATTCATTCGAGTTTGAGGATTTTCGTCAAAGAACTTAGTTCTTTTGAGGTATGTAAGCTTTCATAGTGTTGGATTTGTTCGCCCTCAAGCCAATCATCTAAGCTTGTATCCATGAATTTATTCTTGAGCTTGATTTCGGAGTTCTTGAGTATTTCTTGAATTAATTGATAATGTAGCTTTTTTGAGTTCTAGAGGAGAGGCTTGTGCAAATGAGAGTTATTCTTGATAGATGTTTGTATGGGTTTCGGTGAAAAACATTTTGGATTATGAAAATTTATGAATTTTGACCATAGATTTGCAGTGGGTATGAATTGAATTAATTTGGGAGAGGAAAAAAAGGTCGGGCAAAAATTTGCGGCCAGGTCCGCATCGCAGAGGCATTTCAGATTTTTAGTACCCAATCGAGCAAAACCTCTCCATGTCGCAGAGAGGATACATAGTCCTCTGTCTCAGAAATTATTTTCATGACAAAAAATTAAATCACTCTCTGCGTCGCGCCTATGCTCTCAAATTTGTGTCTTCGCTCGTTTCTTCTTACCAACTATCTAAACCTCCATAAATCATTGAGAGATCCTATATCATCCTAATCAGATCTCTAAATTTTCATTTCAAATTAAAGTAAGGATAAATAGTAAAGTTCGAGAATCCTTTTGAGTCCTTTTGAGTCATTTTGAGAGGTCTTTTACAATCTTTTAAAACTTTATTTAAGACTTGAGTACTTGAGGATGAGGGTGAGGAAAGTTGAGTACATGTTTAAAAAAGAGTATTAGGGGTTTAAGTATTCCCGAGTGTAAATAGTTTTACATTTTTAAACAAGAGGAAACCTTGATTTCCAAATGAGTTTATGAGGAGTTTTTAAGTAATTATCTCAAGTTGAGGATGAGTTATGCTTTTAAAAATATGAGCATGAGATATATATTATTCGGAGTAGTATTGAGCAGCGATATGGGGATTATATATATATGTATATATTACATCATGTTATAATGATTTTCATATTTAGTTGAGTTGAGTATCCTTGAATTGAGTTGAGTGTTATGGAGTTGAGTATCCTTGAGTTGAATTGAGTGTTCATGAGTTTAGTATTCTTGAGTTGAGTCGAGTATTCTTGGGTTGAGTTGAGTTGAGGTGAGTATGTCTTTCTTTTCTATTAGTTCGACTATGTTTATATCTATTTTAGCTTTCCCCTTACATGCTCGTACATTCAATGTACTGACTCCATTAGGCCTGCATCATTTCATGATGCATATACATGTATTCCGGTTCATCAAAAGGCACTTTGTTGATACCACTCGCAGTTCCATATTCACTTTGGTGAACCTCCTTGCTTCTAGAGGGTTCCCTATTTATTTTTCACTTTCATTAAGATGTCGTGGGTCTTGTCCCGATGTGTATCATAAGTATTTAAAAGCTTCATAGAAAGTAGTGTTTTGAGGAGCCTTTTCCATTTCCATTGTTAATGCTTAAAACATGAGTTGCCTTCTTTGGCTTGTTGAATGTTTCCAGACATTTATGAGTTAATTTATTTCTAAGACAAATGAGTAAATATTTACTTTTCAGTACAATATGTTATTGAGTAAGTCTTTCGCTGAGTATTGAGCCAGTCAAAGGATTTTCTTGGGACGAACGATGGTTCTCGGGTGCCGGCACGTTCAGGTTTCTGGCTCGGGGTGTGACAAATGTTGTATCAGAGCATAGAGTTCAAGAGTCCTAGGGAATCTATGAAGTTGTGTCTGTAGAGTCCTATTTATCGGTGTGAAGTACGCCACATCTATAATTAGGAGGCTACAACATTTAGGAAACATTTCCCTTCCTCCTTACTCTTTTTCGTGCAATAGAGTTCAACTCTATAAAAGTTTCTTTCTAGTACATGCTTGCATGTATCTTTTCAGATCATGCTTCCACGAAGAGTTGTTCGAGTTTTCCGGTAACCTCACATGGTTGTTTTTTTATTGAGGTATAGTGTATCGTGCCTAAATTGTGTTTTATGTTCTTGATTCCACACCATTATGGTGTTTTACTTTTGATAATACCTTGAATTTTTTTGAAGTTTAATATTTATCCCACTTGATTATAATTGAGGATTACTCTTGTTGTGTTAATAGACTAGTGTGATAGGGCCTATTTACAAAACCAGAGTAATCCTCAATTAATGAAATTAGGGTTTTCCACGACTTAAATCGTGACTGACCCGCCACAGAGGGCCACATCCCGCTATAGCAGCCTCGGCCTGGCGGCATTAATTCTTCCCCTAAATATTAAACTTCAAAAATTTGTTTAATTCTATGATGTGAAATTGTATGTTGTTCCTAGAATGATAAATGAACTATGAATTATGTATATGTGTTCTTACTGTGTTGTAATTTATTGTGTATATTGTGCTTATGGAAATAGTCGTGTGATCCTACCAGTACACTATGGTTTGTGTACTAATACTCCACTTGCTCTTTCTTTGTTGAATACATGACATCTTCAGGCGCCTACTGACAGACCTGAGTTAGGAGATTATTGATCGCGACCGGATTCAAGGGTGAGCTAGTTCTTTCAGGCTGCTACAGATCCTTCTTTTGTTTATTCCTCTCTTTTCGGACTCAGACATTCTGTTTAGGTTGTTAGGTTTAGCTTTCGGGGTTGCACCCCCTTTTCTTAGACTTTTTAGTTAATCAGAGTTTTGGTACAATGAATTTCAGTTCTAGGGGTTGAATTTCCGCATTAGTTATTTTGTTAGACCTCGGAATTTATGGGTACTTTATATTTTATTTAGTCATTAAAACCTACTTTTGTATCTTTAAATGCGTTAGTTTCTTGAAATTGCTTAGTTGGGTTGTTTAATAGTTCCCCCCCCGGAGGGTTAGTGTGGGTGTCAATCAGGGAGGTCTTGGTCGTGACATAATATTATGGACACTATTACTCACAATACCCCAGACTTCGTTCACTACTTCAGTAGCTACTTATTCGATTCCTGATCCTCGTAAAGAGGTTTACTCGAGTTCATGTTTAACTTTATACACGCAATTACACTCAATACCAATATGGTTAGTTCAATAGCCGTCTTGTGTATATAAGTTTATTATTCAATTAATTTTGTTTCCTTTCTACTTGAATCTATTTGTTCCTATTCAACTGCTTTTCTAGACATGCACTGCATTGCCGAGTCATTCATGGCTATTAGTAACATGCTAAAGTAGCAATATAGATTGAAACTTCAAGAAATAACAAAAGGTCAAAGGGTATTTCATTGAAAAGTAATTTTAACTTTTCGGGGTCTCATACACTGAAGAAGCAAGGAACCATTCTTTCATTGAATCATTGATCGCTTGACACATATCATATGAAACATGTGCTACGATGTTTTCACCTTATATTTTTCACGCTCCGAGGCTACCCCCTGACGTAAACACGGGACCTAGGATGATGAGTGACCCCAAACTAACTCTGTTGGCATATCATAAGCATAGTTAAAGATAAATAAATAAATAAATAAAGTACTGTGCGGAAGCTTAAATCATGATAAGACTGAAAGGATGGGGAATACCCATTACTATTTGAATAAATAATCTGTGAGTTCAATGACAACTGAATTATCAAACTCCATAGCCAAAACTAAATCTACCTATGTGTGGAATAAAGCCTCTAACTTACTAGAAATGCTAGGACATGTCCCAGCTAAATCTAGCAAAACTGAAACTAAACACTGAAATGTAGAAAGGAAACATGGCTATCGTCCTCGGAGAATGAGGACTCACCACTGATACTCCTCAGCTGAAGATTGGGTACCGATCTATGCATGATCTAAAAGCTAAGGACCTGAACCTACATCTCGAGAAGATGTAGCACAAAGTATGAGCTAGTAGTTGAAAGGTACTGAGCATGCATGATAGAATAAAGCTGAAAAATATACATAACTGAACAAAGCATATAATTGAGCAATGATGTAAGATAAGCATGATACTATGCTGAAATACTGAACATGAACTGACTGAATGTAATGACCAAGTTTATAACATGTTGAAACTGAATATACTGAAAAATATATCTAAAAACCTGGTCAATGCACTAGAGTCTGACTGTGGGAGCTACTATTAACCGACATAAAACCACATGAGATAAATGTGGAGTCCGATGTATACGGACCATCGAGAGGACCCAATGTACCCTGCCAGAGGTGTAGATGCAAGATTGGCATGATCACTAAACTGATGCCCACAGAGGGGACTTATAACCTACGAGGGCACGTAGTTCTTGGACTTGAGGATGATTGACCCTAATCCAACTCAGTATAAAGCCAACTCCCAACTGAATATATGGAATTTGTAACATAAATGAAGTAAACTAGATAGCTCAATAATCTTACATGTTAACTGAAAATGCAACATGTATATCTAATAATGAAACATTCGAAAACTAACGCATGTATATTTGTTTATCTATCTTAGCTAATGTAATTCATGAATTAAAAGAGCTACATAACTAGGGTTTTGAGTTTATGCATGAATTTGGGTAAAAACTATACTACTACATGATAATCTGAGGAACATTAAAATAACTAATTCATAATAATTTGCTGAAATTCTAGAAACCCTAGGTCTAGATAATATGGAGGGAATCAAGAATCTGACTGAATTCTAGGGACCTAGTGGGTGAAAGGAACCCACTAGTGCAATCCCACCTACCTGGTGATGAAATTCACGGAGAAATATTTTGATTTTGGGGCTGGAATTGATGAAACCTTTCTGCGTTTTCCTGAAAGGCTGCTCGACTTTCTCCTTCTATTTTTCTCTAAGATCGATTGATTTTTGGTGAATGATTGATTAGGGTAAGTTCTAATTAATTTACTAGGCTAAAACTAACCAAAACTACGTAGTTTAGGTGTTAAATAACATAGTTTAGGGGTCCAATGCATAAGTAAAAGACCAAACGACCCCTGATTTAAAAATCTGACGCAGCTGACCATAGGCTGACTGACGGTCCGTGCACTGAACCACGGTCCATCCTGTTAACCGTGAACTGGATTCAAAGAAGGATTGTCGAGGTGTCTGATCAACGGACCAGGACCACTACCTGTTGTTTGACCTACAGTTTGTGGGTCCGGCCATGGATCGACACTTAGACATTTTCCCTGAGCTGATTCTTGGAAGGTCTTCCACGGGCACCACCACGGTCCGTCGTCAAGACCACGACCCGTGAAAGGTCCTGTGGTTTGACGTCTGGGCCTGGTGGATTTTTCCTGACTTCCAGAAGTGCTTGTACGGCACGTGAGGTGGTCCACGACCCGTGAAGGGTCCCATGGTCCACCACTTCTAGGTTGGTGTGAGTCAATGGACAGCTCGACGGACTGTGGTCCCTTTCACGATTTGTGAACCCTGTCATAGTTCACCTGGTACTGTTGGTCTATCTGCTGCATTTTCTAAGTCTGGTTTCTGAGGTGTTACAATATCTTCCCCTTGGGAGCATTCGTCCTCGAATAAAGTCTAAACAAGCTTGATAGGGAGGGAAATAGATGCAAACCCTACCACTAAATACTAGAAACTGATTTCTTACTGAACTAAGTTCCAAGAACATGCAAATACGCTGAAATGCAAGTACAACTAAAGGAACAAGATACTAAGACTGAAACTATGCATGAATGACTAAAAAATTAAAGAGGATTTATTACCTTAAGCTGGAATGGAATTGGAAGGAAAGAGATGGGGATACTTGGCCTTCATGACTGCTTCTTCTTCCCAAGTAGCTCCCTCTACGGACTGACTCCTCCACAAAACCTTAACTGAAGCAAATTCTTTGTTTCTCAATCTTTGAACCGAACGATCAAGAATTTCGATTGGTACCTCTTCGTAAGTGAGACTATCCTTCACAGCAACATTTTTTAAAGGTACAATAGATGCTGGATCGCCCACACACTTCTTCAACAACAAAATGTGAAAACCAGATGCACTGCTGCTAATTCTGCTGGCAACTCTAACTCATAAGCCAACTTATCAACTCTTTTCAAGATCTTGCAAAGGCCTACATATCTAGGATTGAGCTTCCCTTTCTTGCTAAATATCATCGCATCCTTCATAGATGACACTTTCAGGAAAACCAACCATCAATTTGGAACTCCAAGTCCCTTCTCCTTACATCTGCATAAAAATTCTGGCGACTCTGGTCTGTCTTAAGTGTATCTCTAATGAGATGAACTTTCTCCATAGCATCATCAACCGAATCTGGCCCTATAAAGGCTGCTTCACCTACTTCAAATCAACCAACTGAAGATCTTCATCTACGCCCATACAATGCCTCAAAAGGGGCCATCTGAATGCTAGAATGATAACTATTATTGTAGGTGAACTCTATAAGAGGAAGGAGATCATCCCAACTACCCTTGAAATCGATCACACAAGATCTCAACATGTCCTCTAAGGTATGAATGGTACGCTCTTTCTGGCCATCTGTGGATGAAATGTTGTGCTAAGATTAACAAGAGTACCAAGACCTTTCTGAAATGACTTCCAGAAATGAGAGGTAAACTGAGGACCTCTATCTGAGATGATAGACAAAGGAATCCCATGCAACCTGACTATCTCATTAATGTAAAGCTTGGCGTAGTCTTCGACAGAATCTGTAGTCTTGACAGCCAAAGAGCGCGCAAACTTAGTAACTCTGTCAACTATCACCCAAATGGAGTCATGTTGTTTGCTAGTACGAGGTAAGCCTGTAAGTCCATGTTGATCACTTCCCACTTCCAAGTAGAAATTATGGTCTCTTGAGTCATACCACCTGGTTTCTGATGTTCTACCTTCACTTGCTAGCAATTAGGGCACTTGCCTCAAAAAAATTACTAAATCTTCTGCACGTTCAAACAACCAATTTATAATAACAAATTTGATTCCACCTAAAAAAATTGAAGGAGTATTAGATCTATCATTAGTTACTAAAACTTTCAAACATCAAACGGGTGAGTTCAAGCCGTGAACAATTATATTATTTGAATATAATGCAATTAACCTGGTTCTTGATACCATTGTTAGAATTTCGTAACATGAGCGAGAATGTGTACAAGTTAACAACACCGGAATGATAATGAAGTTTTTCAAAAGGTTGCTCCAAGTCCAACTTTGAGTCTCAAGGAATAAAGCTACGATTCCACATACTGAATGACACTTTTATTTTGTTAATATCAGTGAAGAAGATAGAAATTTCTTCTTTGTTCCTCCCTTTATTTTTTGTGTTTTGTGTTCTTCACATTTCTCTTCTGAAAAGCGTTCAACCCCTACTTTAAAAGGGAAAACAATATATGTTAGAATAGTTACAAAGTAACTGTTCCCACTCCTTTTTAAATTGAAACTTATCTCTTTTACTGAAATTGTTTTGGGTCGGGTCATGTCGGGTTGGATCGATCTACATGGACGACCCACAACCCAAAACTTACACCTCAAGTTGGAAAATATGCCAAATGTTGGATTAGACATATCGATCAAAACTCTTGCAAAAAAACATGTTATTAAATTATGAATTGCATAATTATTACAATGATGATGTCACGCAATCAATTGAGAGCCTAACTTAGGTGTTTGTCCTTTTCCTTGTCATGATCGAGACATAAAGTTGGAATATACATATACATATATATATGAGATAGGAGTTATTAGTATTTAATTTGGTTTATGTAATAGCCATCATTTTTAGCTTTCTGGTACTTCTACTCTACTAAATGGTTTGTCCTATGCTTATGAGGGCTTGTTTATAGAAGAGGTTGATGCCCTTTTAACCTTTGTGCCCCTGATGGAATGAAAAGTAAGTTTTTGTTTACTGAATGATTTGCTTTTATTTGAGTGATATTTTAACTTTAAACTTGTTATTTATTGTTAATAAAATAATTGAGACTTGTTTTAGGCCCTGTTTAAGTATATTTTTTTCATTTTTTAAATTTTTTGCCATTCAAATACCATCATATAAATTGAGAAAGAGACAGACAAAAACAAAGACATAAAATATTATATTTATGAAATCTAAACATTTATTATCTCATTTTACCCTTGATTTGAAATTTGACTCCTCTCTAATCTAAATATCACGACCTACCACATTGACTTTCAGTAATAACTCCACTAAACATGAGACAAGATTTAGATTACAACCCTAAGCAATCTAGGAATCAAAAACACTTATAGTCTGTTTAACATTGCGACAAAAAATATCTTATTTTTAGAAGCACTTTTTTTAAAATAACTTTTTAGAAAAGTGTTTTTGAAGAAAAATAATTTGTGTTTGGCTAATTTATTTGGAAAGTGCTTTTCATAAGCAAATTGTATTTGAGTGCCCTTTTTAAAAAGTTCTTTTGAAAGTCAAATTACAAAAAAAAAATACAACTATTGATGTACTTTTAATATTAAGATTATTTATATATAGAGAAACTATTTATATATCTATTATTAAAAAATAATTAAATTTTTATTTATATTATATTAAATTTAAATTTTTAATCAATGTTATACCTTTGTTAGGAAGATGAAATCTTTACTTGTTATTTTTTTCTTTTTTTCTAATCTTTCAAAAAATATTATTGTTACCTTTTTTCTAATTCTGCAAAATAATACATAAAATAATATATAATATATAAAATAATAATATATAAACGTAAAATAAATTACAAAATCTATTCTATAAAAATAAAAAATAAAATTCATAAATGAAATTTAACCAAACTTATGCAATATGTTAATTAATTGTTCATAGATGAGGTTGAAGCCCTTTTAACCTTTGTGCCCGTGATATTTTGGGTTACTGAATGATTTACTTTTATATTAGTGATATTTTCACTGTAAATTTTTTATTTATTGGTAATCAAAATAATTTAGACTTATTTTAGACTATGTTTCAAGTAAATTTCTTTCATTTTTTTAAAATTTTGTCCATTCAAATACCATCATATAAATTCAGACAAAGACAAAAAATATTATATTTATGAAATCTAAACATTAATTATCTCATTTACCCTTGATTTGAGATTTGACTCCTCTCTAATCTTAAAAACAAGACCTATCACATCGTCTTTCAATAATAACTCCACTAAACACAAGGCAAGATTTATATTGAAACCCTATGCAATCTAGGAATCAAAACACTTAATCCCTCTGTAATCCATCTATTGCAAGTCAACTAAGCAATATTCCTACTTCCCACTATATCAGCTAACCCTAGTTTGACGTAGACTTCAACGGCTGCCTCTAGCCACAACAGACATTGTCTACCTCTACCCACAACACTATGGCTACCTCTAGCCAATACCTTGAATCTAAAAAAGATACTCCCTCTGTCCCAATTTAAGTGACACATTTCGCTTTTCGAGAGTCAAACAATTTAAGTTTGACCGAGAATTTGCTCATGAAATCTTCAATTTTTGTAAAATGAAATTTATATATTTGTAAACTACATTAAAAGTACTACAAGTCCCAATTATTGATACTTCAAAATATTTAAAAGATATATGAAAAATTTACGGTCAAAGATAGACTTGTTTGAATCTCGAAATTCGAAATGTGTCACATAAATTGGGACAGAGGGAGCAATAGAATGAACAATACCTACACAAACTTCATAGAGACGAGTAGGTTTACAATATGACAAAAACATTAAGACTCAATAACAAGGAATGAATGAATACCTTCAGTGATTAGAGCAGGTACCTTGAGGTTAAAGTCTTCAATGATATGTTTGCTAAGATAACTTCTGAGTTGAGACTAGAGCAAATATTTTTAAAAATTCAAAAACTAGGTTTTGCTCTTTGTCAAGTCTCCTTATCATTATGAGAGAGAGAGAGATGGAGGGAAAGAGATAGAGAGAGAGAGGGAGAGAGAGAGCACAACCTTAACATCTTCTCATTGGTGGAGGTGTACGATGACATTGTTGTCCTGCTGTCATCTTGTCATGTTGTTCTGTCGCACTACGCATACACGGTACACCTTACAATTGGGTTATACTTTATAAAAAGTACATCATAGGTACCAAATCCATTTAGAAAGTTTGTCAATCATCAAAATCAACTTTACAACATTTCCCCTATTTTTATGACGGTAACAAACTATGTGTTCACATAAGTCAATTCTCAACAACAAATCTACACATGTTCCCTCTATCAAATTTATTGATCCGCCTTAACTTCATTTGCTCCATACAAATTCCCCATGACGAACGAGTTGTAGGGGGAATGTGCTGGGCAATGTATATGGAGGAAATGAACTTAAGACTGATCAATATATATGTTTTACAGAGGGCACATGTGTTGTTGTGTTGCTGTCTTGTTGTCACCTTACCTTATTACTCTGACGCACTGCACAGATAAGGTACATTTAACAGTTGAATTATACTTTGCAAAACGTACATTATAGGTATCAGGTCCCTTCAGTAAGTTTGTTAATCATCAAAATCAGCAATACAACATTTCCCCCTTTTTGATGATGACAAACTATGTATTCATTTCAACCAGTTCATGGCCACACAACAACACAATTGTTATAAGTTATTGTGACTCTTTTAAACATAAACATAACTGATATTAGTGCTTCTTTTCTTTTTATGTAATTGTGGATCATATTTTTGTATGATATGTATACACATACTTATAATCCAACAAAGAGTCATACTTGACATGGGAATGGATAAACATAAATAAAGGATTGTTCATATGGATTTAAGTATTTTACAAACACATCATCTTTTTTTGATCCTCTACAACCTGACCAAGCAAACAAGAAAACTCCCACAATACTCACATATACACCATAGGTAAAAAGAGTAATTTCAAAGCAAATAAACATAGTAAGTATACCCCTTTTTAACATTATAAGCAAATGACTTTTATATTTTACAAAGCTTAATTTAATGGAGCTATTATGGCTGCCAATCGTTGTTTCATTTTGACCTTCAATCCATCATTGAAGATCAAAATGATACACAGTTAATTCTTAATTCTTGATTAATTATTTATTTGGTAAAATGAAAAATGTATAAATCTTTCCAAGTCAACATCCTACGTGTTTGGATTTGATAAATTTCTAGGTGTTTGTGGGAATTGTTAGTGAGTCCAATTGAGGGGTATATTTGTTGAGTTTAGAAATGTTAGAAGTATTTTGAGTCAGATAGTATAACGATGGACAAACATAGCTAATAAACAAAAATAGAGAGGTTATTTTGGTTACCTGGGAATAGTTGTGAGCTGCCCATTACAGTAAATGTCACCATGATGCACTTCCTAGCATGTTGAATTTTACTATGTTGGGCATCACATCGCGGCGACCTTCTCCCTCTTCTATCTCGATCTTGAGCCCTTTTTAGCACCTATGCTACACATCATACCTACAACCCAGTCCATAAACTAGAAGTAAAAAACAAAAAGAATTTACAAAGTTTATTAAAAGGTTAGGTTGCCTACCAACTAATTCTCGATTTAATGCTGCGGCACAACGCTATTACTTTACCTCCCAAGTAGTGCCTTAGTTTTATTAGTGGAATGACTATACCTTAACTCATTATCACGATCCAAAGTATACTGTAGACATGATATGCCGTATAAAACCCCAAAAGATCCTACACATGCCACTCGACATAGATCATACATAAGGAATTACAAGATTCGAGATATAAAGTAATGATCATTTCATAATGTTGGAATGTATGCATCCACCAGTGATCACAAGACCAGGTGCCCAAACAGAATAAAAGTGCGGAAAATAAATAGCTCAAAGTAAATCAGGCACAATGATTTTATGTTGAAACCCCCTTGCTCAAGGGCGGTGAAAACCACAACTTCTACTCACATGATTTCGACCCAAACTCCATTTCATTCAAACGGAGCAAAGTTTCAAATAACAAACTCTTGCAACCTAGGAATTAAAACTCTTTAATCCCTTCCCCCTTACTGTAGCAACTCTACTACAAGGAAAACTAAGCAATAATTCTATTACCCACTAAACCAACTAACTCTAGTTGATCTAAACTTCAAGAACCCAGTCAAGGCTAACTCTATCCAACAACTTTGATCTCCAAGATAACAACATAAATAAGCAGCAACTTTGCTGCACCACACATCAACTAACTCTAGTTGACACTTCTAGGCAACTCTACCCTAGAGAACATCAAAACATGATGTAATGAGGCTTGACTAAAAAATAGATGATGCGGCTAACTAAATCTAGTTAATACGACTCAAACTAAGGACTTAGACATGAAAATTATCTACTATCCTTTATAACTTAGGAGCAGATTTACAATATAAGCAAATCAGAAACAAAGCTCAAAATACTACAATGACGCTTAAGCACTCTATCAGGTCCCTTTGTTAAGCATGAGCAGTGTTCTTCCTTGAAGATGGCCTTCTCTTTGTAAGCTTAAGAATTTTTGAAATTTAAAACTTTGTTTGCCAAATCTTGAGTTTGTGTCTTATGAGTAGAGACTATATCAAATGGACAGAAACCCCTTGGGACGACACCATTGAATGAGTGTCTACTTCTCTGAAAAGTTGTGCACCAACCATGTCAGATGTGACAGATTTTAGACAACTGTCTTTTGACTTTTTCACATACGTTGTATTTTCGGGATCAGGTCTCTTGCAGTGTGTTCTTGAGAAGATTTGCTAGCTCTGTCTCTCTTTTTGAATGAATAATGTTGTTTGTTTATTGTTGTATATATCAATCACCAACAAGAGTTTTGACCACTGAAACAAACAACCTCATCCGCCCTTCCTATTGGTGAAGTACGCTGCACTTCTCACCAACCAACCTGACAAGACAGCTTTATAGTTGTACAATATTTTGGATCTGCACGAGAGTACTTAGCCATGAACCGCGTCCCTGCATTTGTGAGGATCATCAAAACACCGGGAATACAACATTTTCCCCATTTTTGTTGATGACACACAAATATTCTTCACACTGAGTTTATTTCTTCATTTCCTCTATCGTCAACCCCAATACCAAAATATCCTTTCTTGAATATGGTCCTTTGTTAGATCCCAATGTTTGTTATATCATCAAAACTTAACATCAGCTCCCAAATAACATTTTCCACTTCTTTGATGATAACAGACTAATTCACCTTCTTCCCCCTTTCACCAGTTCCCCTTATCAACATGACTTCTTATGTAACTGGATTGGTCCCCTTCTTTCATCATTCCCAAAGTTTGTTAAATCATTAAAACTTCACATCGTCAATAAAAAAACATTTTCCCCTTTTATGATGATGACAAACTTGTTTATCTTTTTCCCCCTTCACCAGTTCCCTTTATCGGCCTGACACTTACATCTTCAAGTAGCTAACATTATTGATCTTATACCTTAACATTTCCTTTTCAAGTAGCTAACATTGATCTCATACCTTAACAATTTCCCCCTTTTTGACATCATTAAAAAGGGTTAAAGAAGTAAACCAAGTTGACATAAATGCATATCAAACAAATTCATGACCACTTAGGCAACACAGAGCATGAGTAAAAATGCATAAAGTAATGAGACTAGTCAGTAGAAATAAGGCATTTTTAATTCATAAATAAAAGATCAGCAATCAAAGCATTATAGATTATAACGAATGAGAACCGAACAATACCCACTGAGTTTTGATAGAAAAATAGGAGGACTGACACGAGAGTTTAGGAAGAGGGAGGGGCTTAGGAACAAGGGATTGAGATAGTAATATTAGGAAAGCATTTTCCTCAACATGGATAGTACCTAGCGAGCCCCACAAAACTCCTAACTTCCATCACAGAGCTAGGCTGAACCCAATTCTTAACCGCCTCAATCTTTTGGGGGTCTACCATTACCCCTTCTTATGAAACTACATGCCCCAAAAATGCAACCTAATTCAACCAAAATTCACACTTGGAAAATTTCGCATACAACCTTTGTTTCCCAAGAACACCCAGAACAATACGAAGATGGTCGGCATGCTCCTCCTCACTTTCGAATAGACCAAAATATCATCAATTAAGACTATGACAAATGAATCTAAAAAAAGTTTGAATACCCCATTCATTAAACACATAAAGGCTTTGGGCGCATTAGTCAACCCAAACGACATGACTAGAAACTCGTAGTGCCCATAGCAGGTTCTAAACGTCGTCTTGGGCACATCCTCAGGCATAATTTTTATCTTATGGTAGCCAAACCTTAGATCAATCTTAGAGAAAACTGATGCACCTTGTAATTGGTCAAAAAGATCATCTATGCGAGGCAATGGGTACTTGTTTCGAATGGTGACCCTATTCAATTGCCTGTAATCTATACACATTCTCATACTACCATCATTTTTCTTAACAAACAAAAATGGAGCGCCCCATGAGGAAGCATTGGGAGTAATAAATCCGTTATCAAGAAGCTCTTGGATTTGAGCCTTAAGCTCTCTTAATTCCGCCGGAGCCATGTGATATGGAGGGATGGAAATGGGACGAGTACCAGGTTCTAAATCAATGCACAAATCTATATCTCTGTCCGGAGGCATACCAGACAAATCATTAGGAAATACTTCTCTAAATTCTGACACCATAGGAATAGACTCAATAGATGGAGACTCAACCTCAACATCCCAAATATGAGACAAATAAGCCAAACAATCCTGCCTTACCAGTTTCCTAGCCTGAATGGAGGATATGATCTCAGCTTGCTTAGGCTTGTACACCCCTTCCCACTCTAACTTTTCCCTTCCCAAAATTTCTAAAGTTACAGACTTAGTATTACAATTAAGCACAACATAATAGAGGGATAACCAAGTCATGCCTAAGATTATATCAAAGTCAATCATATCCAAAATCACCAAATCAGCCCAAGTCTGAAAACCCATAAACAAAGTAGGACAAGCACGATAGACATGGGTGACTATGACAGACTTTCCAACTGGGGTAGAAACATGGATGGGGGCATCAAGAATATCACAAATCATAGCAAATACTGAGGCAAAACGCATGTACACATAAGAATAATTAGAACCCGGATCAAATAACACATTAGTCATCCGGTCACAGCTAAAAATAGTACCTATGATCACTGCGTCAGATGCTTCTGCCTCGGTCTTTCCCGAAAAAGCATAACAATGAGCCCTATCATCGTGATGGGCGACTTCCCTGCCTGGATGCACTGTACCTCTGCCTACGTTACCATTTCCTCTACCTCCGCGGCCTCGCTGATTTCCCCCTCGCCCACTTTGTGGACGCCCTCGACAATTACTACCATTTCTCGCGAGTACCACTACTCTAGACTGCTGCTGCACAAAATCCATCACACGTGGGTGGGGACAATCTCTCCTCATATGCCCAGGTTCTCCATAGTTATAGCAAGTACGATCAAAGGATGGCCTGCTGCCCAGCGAAGGTTCGACTCCCTAGCTATCTTGAATCAAATTATGAGGTGTTGTTCCCGAGTAATTACCTGTAGAGGTGGGAATAGTGGACTGAATCGGCCTCGCTGCAAATGTTGGCCTCCCTGAACCTCAGGAGTAAGATCCTTGAAAGTTGCCTGAATTTTTGGCTTTCTTAGCCAATGCCTTGGCCTGACCGTCTCGCCTCACCCCCTCCACTTTCTTCACAAAGTTTGTTACCTCATTGAAGCTTTTCCCGGCAGAGGTCATATGAACTGATAATACTTGCAACTCAAAATTTAGTCCCTTAATAAATAAAAGGATCGTCTCTTCCTCAGTAGGCACCAGTTGCGTAGCATATCTAGACAAGGCATGGAACTTAGCCTCATAAGCAGCCACAGACATACCACCTTGTTCCAAAGCCATGAACTCATCCTTCTTGCGATCCCTCAAAGTCTGAGGCACATACTTCTCTAAGAATAGAGCATGTGCATGAAACTAGGTCCAAGCAAGTGGGGGTAAAACTAAAGATCTGCATTCCACATAATCTATCCACCACTACTTAGCCTCACCTTGAAGCTGAAAAGTCACAAACTCAACCCCATGCTGATGGACAATTTCCAACTAATGAGGCCTCTTATAGCAATCTAGGATGAACTCATATGCATCCTCACTCTCGAAACCATGGAACACAGGCGGTTTCAACTTCAAGAACTTGGTCAACATCTCATGCTCATTACCAGTTATAACAGGACCCAACAAAGGATGGAAGAAAGCATCATTACCTACATTTCCTCCCACCTTGGGGACAGTGATAACAATAGGGGAATTGACGGGACCTTGAGTTGCTTGAACAGAGGGAGGCACTCCAGGACCAACCAATCCTTTCAAGAACGTCATAATTTGTTGCGCTAACACTGGGTCAAAGAGATGAATACATGTAGTCTCAGCATGCACCTCTTCCTCTTGTCCAACATTCTCCTCATCATTTTCAACCTCGATATTCTCTTCTACCTCTTCATGGTGCGCAGGAGGAGCCTCATTCCTGGGAGTATTTTCAATCGGTGTTCCATCCCTAGTAGGCGCCACTCTTCCTTGGCCGCTACCCCTAGATCCTCCTCTACCCCTACCCCGATTGCGACCTCTCGTTGCAGATTCCTCAGCAGGAGCATTGACGGGAGCTACGTGCCTGACGCCGTTGAACCTAGTGTTAACCATCTGCCGACAAAAGAGTGAAGGAGGTTAGATACCAATTTGAATCACTAGATACCAATTGGAATCAAGTTAAAGCACGAAAGGAGACAAAATAAAGTAGAGAGATTTCCTAAAGTCCTATAGTCTCTCGAAGAAAAGTACAGACGTCTCCATACCATTCCGCAAGACTCTACTAGACTCATTTTGGTACATCGAGATCAACGAACCTAGGCTCTGATACCAATTTTGTCACGACCCAGACCATCGTGATTGGCACCTACATTAACCATCTGGTGGGAGAACCACTAATACTAATTAGCTAACCAAAGAACCAAACAACTAAGGCATTTAAAGATACAAAAGCAAGTTTAATTGCTAAGGAAAGAAATAGAGTTCCCATAAACTCCAAAAGTCTAACAAAATAAATACGGAAAATAACGCCTAGAACCTGAAAGTCAATGTACCAAAACATCTAAGGTTCAACCATAAGTCTAAACAAGAAGGGATACAACCCCATACTAACATAAGAAACCTAAAGAACTAGTCTAAGTCCGAAATGTGGACATAAACAGAAAGAGAACTCATGGCAGCCCAGAAGAACTGGCTCACCCTTGAATTCGAACGATCATTGATCTTCTAAACGAGGTCTGCCAATAGCCGCCTGAAGGTGCCCTATACTCAACAAAGAAAGAGCACGTGCAGTATCAGTACACAACCACAGTGTACTGGTAGGATCACGCGGCTATCCCACTAAGGGAAACATATACAAGTCATTACAACACAATATTAACATGCATACACTGAACATATACAATATCAATATCATTTACGAACAACGAACAATTTCACAATTCTCAAATATCACAGTTATGTCAAATCAATGGTACTCTCATGGAACCCACACCCAAACTGTTAGTGTATCGCTATGTGGTACCCGAACCAATGTGAACGTGGCAATCGATCCCATAATTATGCCGGAACGTGGCAACCGATCCAAGTTAATGTGTTGGAACGCAATACCCGATCCATTCAACAAGCCACAATCACAATCACAAGTATATTCCCAAATCATACAATCAAGTCATGATTCATGGCATTCATCAATTATCTATCCTCATTTACAAGTAGTGTGATCAATAGTGCAACATTCGCATACATACATGTATTATAATGAAGCAATAACAAACATATATCACACAATCATGAAATCACAACTATCACCTACCTCGAAACAAGCTTGAATCCTCTAAGAAACTTGATTCATCCCTTTCGGGATTCGTTCTGCTTGTTCTTAGTCTACAAACAATCAATATAACACTGGAATCAATAAACAATAACTAATTACCCAAATTACCAATAATTCTATCAACCTTAGACCAAACCCATGATTCCCATACCCAGATTAGGTCTTTTTCCATCATAATTTCCAGATGAAACCCGCCCCCCCCCATCGATAATTACCCATTAGATTACATTCTACGGATCAAAAAATGGATTCGGGGAGATAAAACCTTACTTTTAGCCTCAAGAACGGTGAAAAATGGTCAAGAAAGCACTTGGGATCGTCTCCTAGCTCTCAAAGTTGAAAAGTGCAGAATAAAACATTTTTGGGGTTTATTTTCGACTTAAGTCGCGTCTGTCCCACCACAGTGGTACTCACCCCGGTACAGCGGCCTCGCCCTGGCGGCTTGCACAGAACCAGTGAGAAAATTTAATAATTTCAAGACCCCCATTTCACAACACACCTTCAACCAATGACACTCAAAAACTACCCGTTCACGCTAAGATCAATTTCGGGAGTTCTACTCGCTCGAATTCAATTCTGTAAACTCGTACGGGTTCTTTAACGTCTTAGCTATCTACTCTTGTGATCAAAATCATAATTAAATTACCCAATTATTACCAGATTTCCCTAGACTTTACTGACTCTAATTTTGTCCAAAGCTGGACTAGGTTGGGAAATTCCAAGTTACTACGAAAAAATTTTCCGGCCCAAAAATTTTCCCGTTGGCTTTTCTATAACTACGGGAATCTCTCGTTAGAATTTTACTTTTCATATTTTTGTTGTAACTCAATTACAAATATAAAATAAATTATGTAATTTTTAATAATTCATATTCATCGTTATGGAGTACACGTGTAACGAACGTGCCCAAATACTAGTCATATATTACTAAATGTGGGAAGTTCCAAAGATGAAAAGTTAGATCATCATTTTACCCCTAGGCAAAATTAAACATCTAATTAATTAAATTTTAAATGATAATATTTTAATTATTATAAGTTTTTAGATATTTATTATAAAGACAATGAAAGAATCATTATATTTATTTTAGTAGTATTTGACCTTTCAATTTTCCATGTTACTTTTCATGTTTCCATAATTTTTCGGAAGATCCAAAATGAAAAGTTAGATTCATTTACCCCTAAGCTAAATTGAACATTCTAATTAACCAAATATTAAATAATAATATTTTAATTATTCTTTGCATTGTTAGTTATTTATCATAAAGACAATGAAAGAATTATTATATTTATTTTACTCCTAGGCTAAATTAAATATTAAGAAATAATATTTTAATTAGTATTTGAATTATTAGTTATTTATTATAAAGATAATGAAAGAATCGTTATATTTATTTTAATAGTATTTGAACTTTCAATTTTCCATGTGACTTTTCATGTTTTCATAATTTTTCGGAAGCTGCAAAAATGAAAAACTAGATTCATTTTACCCCTAGGCTAAATTAAATATTATAATTAACAAAATATTAAATAATAATATTTTTAATTGTTATTTGAATTGTTAGTTATTTATTATAAAGACAATGAAAGAATTATTATATTTATTTTACCCCTAAGCTAATTAAACATTCTAATTAATTAAATATTAAATAATTTATTATTTGAATTTTTAGTTATTTAGTATAAAGATAATGAAAGAATCATTATATTTATTTTAATAGTATTTGACCTTTCAATGTTCCATGTGATTTTTCTTGTTTTCATAATTTTTCGGAAGCTCCAAAGATGAAAAGTTAGACTCATTTTACCCGTAGATTAAATTAAAAATTCTAACTAACCAAATATTAAATAATAATATTTTAATTATTATTTGAATTGTTAGTTATTTATTATAAAGACAATGAAAGAATTATTATATTATTTTACCCCTATGCTAAATTAAACATTTTAATTAATTAAATATTAAATAATAATATTTTAATTAATTTTTGAATTGTTATTTATTTATTATAAATATAATGAAACATTATATTTATTTTAATAGTATTTGACCTTTCCATTTTCCATGTGACATTTTATGTTTCTGTAATTTTTGTCCTATAAATTTAAATTTTCTAAGAAAGACTTTTATTTAATTACTACTCCGACAATTCTTGTGTGTAGGAGCTCTAAACAGGTGAAATAATGTCACAACTTGTGGTGAAAGTTGTGAGATCCCCTTATACAGTCATGAGAATAGACAAGAATTCAACTATTGAAGCATTGGAGCTTGGTGTGTTAGTTTTATACTTATTTGTAGTATTTAGAATTATAATAAGACTTTTCTATCTCTCTTCCTATAGTTGAATTGTTGTTTTGTTAGCAACTTGTTTTAATTTCAGAATTTTATTTTGTATGCTCAAATATTCAGTTTTCATTATAGAGACAAAAACAAAAAAAAATGCATGTACTTATAATTTCACATATATATTAACTTTCATCTTTAAGAACAAATGTAATAAAATGTTTACTCTTTTTTTCAAAAAAAAGAAGAAGAAGAAGGTGAAACATATAACATTAGATTAATGGTGGATAAGTTATGTATGAAGAGAAAATTAAATTCTATATAAAAATAGTACTTATGTTCATAAATATCTTGATTTTCAAAATATAAATAATAAGACATTTTATACCTTAGTTTTAAATATTTATAATTAACTAATTAGTTTAAAGTGCTTGTGGATAAAAATTTAATATAACATTTTAAATACATTCATTATAATTATCAGGAGATTCAAAAGACAAAGTAAAAAAGTTGAAATGTTTTATTTTCCTTTCACTCAAAGTTAATCTTACACCATTTTTGGTACAAAAAGTAAATAATCTCCTCTCAAGCTTTTAATTGAAGAAACATTAATATTGCACTACGATTTCCAAAGGATTAATCTCATGCAATCTTTTGATCTTCTAACATTATTCTACCAACAAAAAGGAACTTTAAACACTATCGAGAAATTTAATTGACATAGTTGTTATCTCTTTCTTTTTGCTTTACAAGCTTATTTTTTTTACTTATAAATAGAGTTTATTTTATTAACTTCTTATATTATTATCTCAGTACATTCACTTGGAGGTCATAAAATTGGTGTGTCACAATTAGTAGTAAGACAAAGTAAGAAACCTCATTAGACATATTTTATAAAAAAGAACTCAAATCATATTTTTTAATAGTATTAATTTTTTTTAAGAAATAATATACTCATTAATACGGGTTACACGCGCAAAGCGCGTTCCCAGAAACTAGTATTACTAAAAGTGGGAAGCTCCTAACCTCAAAGTTGGATTACCATTTTGCCCTTCCAGTTATCCTAACCTCAAAGTTGAATTACCGTTTTTCTCTTCCACTTAATTAAAATGATTAAATGTCTAATTAAATAATAATATTTTAATTACATAATAACATAATTTGAATTCCAAGAGTTGTTGTTTAATTTTGTAGTTATGACATTACAAATTTCTTTTGTTTTCTACTACTTTTTAGCTTCCATATGTTGAAAAACTTTTCATATCGTTTTACCTTCTATAAAAACTAATAGCTTTAGCCTTTGGTCCATTGTCAATTTATTATAATGTTTTGCACTTTAAAATGCTCAAAATTTGGTGTATGCACAACACTCTCTGGATAAAGGTATATATATTTTTATATTAGTTTCTTCAATTAACTTTCCTTTAAGTTGTGTAGACCTCAGTTTTGCTTTTAATAATTTTTGTTCTCTTTTGCTCTTTGTTGTTCATTGCTTGTATTTTCAATCTTCAGATTTTGTTTTATGTTAATTACGTGACTTATTTTGCTTGGTCTTCTTTTAAAGTTCTTGCATCTGCTCAATTTTTTCCTTTATTTTTTTATTCTTTTTATTTTAAGAAATTTATATTAATTAACATAGAATACACGTGCAATGCACGTGTTCGAGAACTAGTTTACTATAATCATAATGATTTTATTCCAAGAAATTTAGTCTTTGTTAAAATGGCATTCCACAATTTGCTAACACCTCCACACATAGAAAAAGGAACAATTTGACTGCTAGCAACCCTTCTAGCAATATACATTACTGAGGTGGTACAATTCCATAACCATAATCAACAATTTGCTAACACCTCCACACATAGAAAAAGGAACAATTTGACTCCTAGTAACCCTTCTAGCAATATACATTACTGAGGTGGTACAATTCCATAACCATAATCATCACAATATTCATCTTCTTATACAATATAATAAGCATTTCTATAATAATCATTCTTCAATAATATTTTTGCCTACTATGGCATATACAAATTAAAATTGGAACCATTAGATTCTTAACTATTTAATATTTGAAATTCACTAGCTCAACTAGGGATAACCTATTGCTTTACTATTAAGAAAAACTATAAAAGGACAGAGCGGTGCACAAAATATTCTCCTCTTCACCCAGAGTTCAGTGAAGAGATGCAACCCAATGAGGTGTGATATACGCACTCCACCTTGATGCAAGACTCAACAGCAGATTCCACGACTCAAACATGTAACCTATAAATCACACTGGTAGTTAATTATTTTTTTCCAAAAACTCAGTCTTGGTTAAAATAGCATTCCTCATTCTACTAAGATCTCTTCCCTTAAGTGTCCTCCCAACACCTTCACGCATAGAAGGAGGATCAATTTGACTCCTAGCAACCCTCTTAGCCAAATATTCATGTGGTGGCAACATTTCAATATCATCACAATCTTCATCTTCTTCAACATTTCCACTATAACTACCATTCTTCATGAATGTACATGATGATTTCTTCTTTTAAATCTTGGACCTATCAGGAAAGTTAATAGGAGATGATGATTGTTTTGGCACATGTGTTGACTCATTGTTGCTAATTGTAGCAATTTTAGCTCTTGGGATCATTGTTGAAGTAATGGATAATTTCTTCTTCACAACATGTTGACTCCATACAACTTCTTCTTGAAAATCTCCATTAAATGCCATTGATTTTGCTTTGCTAAAAAATAAAACTCTATCATGAATCATGATGTTGCCAATAGGAGGGGAAATAAAAAAATTTAAAAAAATAAAGAAGAGAAAACACTATTATCATGAGTTAATTCTCACAAAATTTCAAGAATGAGTATGAAAAATTAGTTTCTTGAATGAGTCTTTTAATTTCTATGTATTGTTGGTGTAAAAATATTTATACAATCATGCTATGTTGCTCGAATCCTTCAAAAATAGTCCTTTTTTAGAGAATTCAATAGGATTGTGGTAAAAAAATTATAGAGTTCAAGAAACATAGCTTGCTTGTGTGTATAATTTTTACATCGACGATAGCTAGCACTTAAGATTCATTCAAGAAATCAACAATTTTCACATAGTACTCAAGAATCATTCAAGAAATTAATATTTTTCCAACAATGTCACGGTTGTGTCTCGAATCCTCCAAACAATTATTTTATTTTTTGAGGATCCAACACGAATGCAGCAACAACATAACAATCAAGTCATTAATAAGATAACACCATATAAATCACTATAACATACATGAATTTATAACCTTACAAAAAATGTTACTACTAACCTGATAGTACAAAAATTATTTTCACTGACGATATATATAACTATTACTCTTTGAGTACTAAGAACCAACTAGCAAATTTTCCCAAATATTTATAGGTCTAGTTGGGTTTTCTTGGTAATCATCAAACACAAGAACATTACTTTACTTTTGGCCAAATAGCTCTTAAAAAGGAGGAACTTTTTGATCTTTTTTTCTAAAAAATGGTACACTGAATTGAATAGCATATTCCACTAAAATCATAGAAATTATTTTACTGTGGGTTTTACAAAATTCCAAAAAAAAACACATATTTCAAATGCTTATATTATAAGGAAAAAAATGGCAAAAAGAGAGAGATAATTAATAAAAACAATAAGCATACTCAATGTAATTTCATAAGTGAGGTCTGAAAATGTAGTGTATATGCATGCAGTCGTAACTCCTATTTAGTGAAGGTAGAAATGTTGTTTCAGATAATCAACGACTTAAATAACAACAATAAATAATACAATAATTGAAGTAAAGAAAATAATAATAATATTAAAATTGAAGAATAAAATAATTTCACGAATGAAACGTGGGAGGATAAAGAGTATACATACCTTTGTCATAGCTTATGGGTAGCTCACGAGAAAAAATAGTTTTCGAAGCAGAATTGCAAGAAAAATACAAAAGCGAAAATAAGAAAGATACAAAATAAAGCGTAACAAGCCTAAAAGAAAATCATGATTTTCATGAAAATTTCAGTTCCAATATGTGTTCTCATGAATTCCATTTCTCTTCAAAAATTGTTTGTAACTGAAACTTTAAAAGGAAAATCGAGGAATTTTTGGTACATAAAAGTTTAAAAAGTGCCCACAGATTATATAAAGTTATAAAAAAATAGGGAAATTAAGGGTCCATGGGAATTCACAAAATATGTTGAAGTTGCCTATTTTCGGTGAATATTTATTTTAGGGATAAGGCACAAGTATTCCTAGATTATGATCGAAGTTTTAGAGACACATCTTAACCAAACCAAGGTCTTATTACCCTTGAATCCATTTATTTTATAATTTTGTACACTTTTTTGACTTATGTAACATCCAAACATCTCTCATGCGCTTCAACTACGTGAAATCACAGAGTCTACATAAATTTAGACTCTAACTATGATTTATTTCAGTTGAGTATTTGAATATGTGATATAATTAATATTCCTATCACATATTTTTATTTTAAACTTAGTTTTTTAATATTTATTATGTATAATCTCAAACGTCCATTATGTAATCATATGTGATATACCGCCTCATTTAATCATACAGTCTATATCAATTGAAAAATGTGAAAGATTTTACAGCATATTGAGATTAATGTGTATAATTATTAAAGAAGATGATTAATTTAAGTGGCTAATGTATCTATGTAATGAGTGTTTAAAAATATACATAGATCTTTTTTTCATATTTTTAGTTAAATATTATGTGTTTAGGTGTTTGATCGGAAACAAGTTATTATATAGCAGATTTCAATTTGCTAAAATTAAAGCATAATTTTATTTAATATTTAGAACGAGTATTCTCTGATAACTTATAAGTTATGAGTTTGACCTACAGAATCAATTAATGATGTTTGTGTTAGAGCAAATTATCTGTCTCACACATTTTTTTAGGAATCTTTTTGGATCTTATAAATACAAAATACTTTCTGCACTAGATTGTCGTATTCCCTTATTTTTTGTTAAATACTTAATATGTTAGTGATAGACAAATGGGTCAGATACAAAAATTAGTAAGAGAGATACATAGATTAGTAAGAGATTTGTGCAAAATACATAGTTGGATAATGCATAGAGATTTGTGCAAGTTGAATCTAATAAATTTTGTGTTCATTTGAACTCAGTTTTAATTCAAAGCTTATATATTGAAAAAAAATCATTATATACGTATAAATGATAATTTATGTCATGATAAGAAAATCGAGTGTGATGGTACCTGTCTTATCCCACCAAGACAGGTCAGTCTTATCCCACCAAGACAGGTCAGTCTAAACCCAAATAACCAAGATAAATACGTAAATAAAATAGAATACAGGTTAACATAATATGAACATTGTTAATAAATATAACATTACTCAAAATGCCCCCAAAAACTGATGTCACATATACAAGCCTTTAAGTATTAAATTGGATTCAAAGAAAATATAAGTCTGAATGTCTTTGTATCTAAAATAGAACAAGATGTAGTGAAAGAGTAGTGATGGTTGTCGAGATGAAAAGCAGCTAACTCACGAACTCCTAAATCAAGCCTTAGACGGAGATGACAAGAGAATGGTCAAGACGATCTCGGCTCGTAACCTACACTAGTGTAGAAAAATAAGGAAGTGATTACTAAACAACAACAATACTCAGCAAGCACCCCAAATTACTCTAAGTTAAGTAATACAGAACACAAGTACTATAACACACCATCCGAACCTCCATAAACTTCAATCTGCATAGAATCAATCAGCCCAACCTAGCAATCTTCACTCAATCACAAAAGAATACATATAGAACATTACAACTTGCAGCTCAACACATATAAATGTATATATCATTACAGTCTTCCATAATTCAACAATCACAAGGCCACAACGTCACTCATGAAAATCATAATACAAGGATGAAATGCAATGCAATGTAGTGCAATGTCATATAAAGTGATGCATGCCTGTTATAATGAAACACACCCACTGAATCTCAGTCTGGGACTCATGGGGGACATATCTGGCATGCAATCATCATAGCGTATGAAACAATCCTCGATATAATAGAATATGTCATGGCGCGCAATACATCCCTCTAAATCATAGTATCCATCGCAGTATGCGACACGACCCTCGATATAATAAAATTTATCATGATGTGTGGCACGTCCCTCAAAATTGTAACATCCGGCAATGTGAAATGGCTATGGAGAGGCTTAAGAATTTGAAATTTTCATTTTTGGATTGAATTTTGAAAATCTGGAAATTTGCCAAGTATGGGAAAAAGGTGAGTTTTTGGCCAACTTTGAGCACTCATAACTTCTAGCTCAGTATGAGCTAGGTGTCGTTCCAATTATGGTTTCGAAGTTCGTGGAATGATCTTTCCAACGCCACCAAGTTTGCTCGATTCTGAGTTCGTATGAGTGAGTTATGCCCTTTAGAAGTTGGGCAGTTGGCAGGGAAATCCGTCCGGAATTTTAAGGGCATTTTGGTCTTTTCCCTAACCAATTCTTTTGGTTATATTGTTGTGTTAGACTGATTCTTTGATCAGTTTGTCTCATTTTAAAAGAGTGAAAGTAAGGGTTTGAGAGTGAAGAGGAAAGAAGAGGAGAAAGAGAAGAACAAGCAAGGATTTTTCGTCAAGGATAGTCGTGGATATCGTCGGGGGTGATCCCTACTAGGTATGTGAGTTCATAGTGTTGGGTTGATTCTTTCCCCCACACACCAAACTCATTTTATTATTGAGA